>BSBK01002615.1:2220000-2292500 GCA_027943335.1 Chamaecyparis obtusa | reverse complement strand
TTCCATGTTATTTCCTCAGTCCTAAAAATTGAACTTGTCGTAGGAAAGAACGTTCAATAATCTTTCAATAATACCTCTTCATTCCTATGAATGCTACAGAGATCCAAAGGACAGAATTAAGATTATATCCGAGTTAGACTCTAACTTAAACTTTGGCTTTCTTTATAGGATTTTTTACCTCAATTTGATTTTAGGTGATTATTTCAGAGTTTATTAGATTTAGCACCTACCATCTCAATGAAAATAATTTGAAACTTTTATGCCCAAAGATTTGCTTAATACAGAAACCTTACTACCGCTATCTAAAACTCTTCCTACTAAAGATTAATCAAAATTATATATTTATACATATAATTGAAACTTGTCATCCTATGATAAATACACAAAAGCTCTACTTCAAGATTAAATCTAGTTACCAGACCAACTAGATTTACCTTGTCTATTAAATACAATATACGTCCTTTTTGTATGTCTGTGAAGCTTAAGAATGAGTGAGACATTGTGATGTTCGTTCCTTCAAATTGTTAGACTGTTAGTTCTTAACTTTGAATTAATATTGTCCTAATGCCAAGAGCCATATAGTTTACCACTTAATTTGGATAAAAATGAAGAGTCTAAATCAAAAATTAAAACGCTAAACCAGGGGTTATATTCTTGGAGAATGATTAGGTGGTAGAAAATGCCTATTTAAATAAGTTTACTTTAAGATTAAGCTACAACCATCAATTTTTTTTAAAGATTCTAATATTAAACTAAGCAGGGTCGGTGAAAAATTTCTCATTAAACAAATTTGAACAAAGCAAGGAATGATATATAGTTTTTGACTTAGAGCTTTTACTCTCTTTTACATTGATGAGAAGCATAATACATAAGGGCTTGGCTTCCTTATACCCTTCCTGAAGATCATGAGGACGTCAAGGAGCTCTTATCTTCTCAGGATAGTTTTAGCCCAATACCTTCTTCCAAGATAAAGTTATTCATCCAATTTTCCTCAGGAGGCGAGCATAAATGAGTAAAGAAAAATAGGAAGTCTAGGTTCCTTCTTATTGAAGGAGTTTCCTCTATGTATTTGTCTCAATCTTCTATTTCAAGAATAGGAGAGGTAGAGACAAGATTACTGTTGACTATGCTCCTTTCATAATCTTTGGGTTTCGGAATAGATAGATCTATCTAAATGCTCCTTAGAACTTTGTTCAAATCAACTAGATATTTTCTTTTAAAGATTCTTCTACATAAACTTCCAATAGTTTTAATGTCTGCGTCTACCTGAAGAGTCGAAGCTAGGAACATTGCTGGAATATCCATATTGACCCGATACCTGTTGGTGTTTTCTTTAAACTCACTCCCCAAAACCATGGATACAGCTCTAACTACAATACTGAATTTGATCATGGTGATTTTTCTGATCCTACCCGAGGAGATTACCCTGTCAAAGGCTACTTGTCTGTGTAGGCTTCACAATTTGATTGGGGTAGCCATTTTTCAGGGAGACAGTTAACTGAGTGTAGGATAATTATATGGTTTTCCATGCCTTATTTATAGAGGTTTCTCAAGAATGTAAAAGGAGTGTAAATCCTAAACGATTGTGATTCCAACCATAGCCGGATAGGCCCGTTACTATATTATTATTTATTCCAGCTGTCGTTAAGACTTAGGTTCATCATCAATATATAAGTAAATATAACTGACGAGGCTTAGGAAATGATCCATAGAGTAATCTTTATATTTTGATGTGGGAGGAGTAACAACCGCTAGACTTGACTTGTGTCATCATTCCTAATTAAAAAATTAAATAGTAAGGGTAATAATCAAGAAACAACTAATTGTAGGATAATGAATGACTAGAGAATTGATTTTATTACTCAATGTGTCAATATATGGTATTTTAGCCTAAAAATCTTTTAAATTTTTGAGGACTTTAGCTGGGGTTACTGTTTGTCAGCTCAATAACCCATTTTGTTGTAGGTAAGCTGCTGCCTTGGAGCATGAGCAATATTAAGATCTGATGCCCCTTCTAAAAGGATTTTTGGCCAAAACAAACTAAAGTCTTGGCATGAGGAGCCTTGTTCCCTAATAAGTCCTCACTACAAGCTGAGCCTAGATTTTAAGTAGAGGCATTGTACTAACTAATAATAATCTAGGGTTCCTATACCATAAGACAGGGCTAAAAGTACCTGAAGAAGAAGCCTAAGATGATAAGTTATACTTGTGGCCAAGTAATTCCATCAACCCCTAAATTAGCTAATTCATCTACTCTCTTATTACCTTCTCTATAGATGTGATTAATTGAAACTTCTTGAAAGGAATCACATAGAGTCAAAGCTTGGGAGAGAAGGGAGTTTAATCTCCAATTTGGAGTTGCTCTTTTCCTGAGTGCATTAATGATAATTGCTGAGTCTCCTTCTATTTATAAATGTTTTAATCCCAGTGAGGCACTTTTTTGAAGGCCTATAACTAGAGCATAAAGCTCCAACCAATTATTTGTTTCAATACCAATAGGATTTGCAATTGCAGCAATTTCCTTTCCTTCTTGATTATGAATGTAACACCCAATGCCTGCTATTCCTGGGCTACCTCTAGATGCACCATCAAAGTTTAGCTTGTGCCATCCATCCCTTGGAGGTTTCCATTTGCATTCATCTCTCTTAGACGTCTTATTTTGTGAATTAGAACCTATAAAAGGAGGGAGGGTTAGGCCCACCCATTTTCCCCTCATTTTGTCATCCCAATGACTCATATTGAGATTTGTTTTTAGGTTTTTGACTATCTTACAATTCATATTTTTTATTATTGCAGCTTCTATTTCATTGCATAGATATTTTCATTCTAGTTTTTCTTCCTTGAATATTCTTCTATTCCGTTCTTTCCAAATTTCCCACATTAAAATAGAGGGCGAAATAGTCCATAAGTTGGCATATATACTCCTTTGTTTGATGATTGGCCATGCCTACAACATTGCATTGAGGGAATGAGGAAAGGCTGAGGACCATCCCAAGTTACCTTGCAACCAATCCCAGCACTGATTTGTAAAAGGACAGTTCACAAAAAGATGGTCAATATCTTCTTCACTTGTTTCACAAAGAGGGAATCTACTAGGGCCATAGAAGTTGAGTTTCTTAAATCTATCTATGGTTAAAATTCTATAGTTCATTGCTAGCCATGTGAAGAATCTAGCTTTCAGTGAACACTCCTTGCCCCAACATAGGTGGATTGGTAAAGTGGTTTTGGGTCTATTATGGTTCTGGACAATGAGCTTATAACCATCCTTAGTATTGTATTCTCCAGACTTAGATCCATCCCATACTAGTAAATCTTTCGAGTTGTCTAACGAAATATTTCTATTTTCGAGAATATCCATGATTGTTGCTTCCTTCGAAGATGAAATCCCAATTTTTTTTAAGGATTTCCAAACCCATTTATCACCATTGAAAGTTGTGTAGTCTTTTAGAAAGAGAACATTCTTCTCCTTCAGTATATTAATGAGGGAAGGGTTATTCAACTTCTTGGACATCATTTCATAACCCCCCCATGAATCGTCCCAAAAAAAAAAATCTTCCCCCGACCCTGGGCACCAAGTTAATTTATCCATAATGATATGCCTACATTTCATCATAAAATCCCATATTCTTGATCCTTTAGGAGGATTAGATTCTCTAAAGATTTTAATGGGGGAGTAGTCTTTCAAATATTTGTGGATAAGAATATTTTTCCATTTAGCTTTCGGGTTTCTAAAGAGTCTCCACAGTAGTTTGGCTCCTAGGGCACAACCTTGGTCCCCTAAGTTTTTAAGATCCACCCCACCTTCCTCTTTTGGTTTGCATATATTATCCCATGATATTAAGGGAATTTTCTTGTTTTCATTACCTCCTTGCCAAAAAAATGTTCTTAAGTGCTTGGTAATTTATGATCTTTTATTTGAAGGAAGGTGCATACAGGATAGATGATAGGTTGGCATAGCTACCAAAATTGACCTTACCATGGTGGTTCTACCAACCAAGGACATCCATCTCCCTTTCCATGAGCTCATTTTGTTTTTGATCTTATCAATGATGGGATTCCATATGTCTATAGCTTTGTTGTCCTTAACTAAGGGAAGGCCTAGGTATTTACAGGGAAGCTTGCCCTGGTTAAAATTGAGGATCTTACAAATATCTCTTTTAGTTGCTAAATTGGTATTGAAGAAGAAGATATCTGATTTGTCCGGATTAATTTTTTGTCTAGAAGCCAATGAATAAGTCCTCGGGACCTTCTTCAGGGCATTTGCCTCCTTTCTATTATTGGCTCCGTATAAAAGAGTATCATCAACAAAATGTTGGTGAGTAGTAGGGTCTAAGTTACTGGTGATGGAGATACCCTCAATCACCCCACTTTCCCTTTCTTTTGAAATTGCTCTACCTAGAGCTTCTATCATGATTATGAATAGAAATGGGGAAATGGGGTCCCCTTGTCTAAGTCCTCTAGAGATGCCAAAGAAGCCTTCTAGGGTCCCATTCACTAATACCAAGATCATAGGGGTTGAAATACATTCAAAAATTAATTTTATCCAGCTTTTAGCAAAGCCAAAGACTTCCATGCATTTGCATAGAAATCTCCAATTGACTTTGTCATATGCCTTCTTTATGTCCAATTTAATAAGCATACTTGGGTTCTTATTTTTGAGGATTGATTGGATTGCTTCTTGAGCTATGATTACCCCATCAAAGATGGATCTCCCTGGAACAAAACATGTATGTTCTTCAATGATGATAAGGGGGAGAAGTTTTTGAAGTCTAAGGGCCAATGTTTTGGTGAGTAGTTTATACAATGTATTGCATAGTGCTATTGGTCTAAAATCATTAAGGCTAGAAGGTTTCTCTTTTTTGGGAATAAGAGCAAAAAAGGTGTTGTTTACTTCTTTAAGAATTTTGCCTGAGTTCCTAACCCCTTCTAAGGCTTTCGTAACCTCCTTTCCGATAAAGTGCTAGCACTTTTGAAAGAAAATAGTCGTGAAGTAGTTTGGTCCTGGAGATTTGGTTGGATTCATTTGCATTAAGGCATGATGAATCTCATCCATGGTAAATTTATCAATTAAGATTTGGTTATGTTGTTTAGATATGATTTTAGGGATATTTCTCAGAAGTTTGGCTTGACATCCCAGATTCAAAGATTCTCTGTTATTTAGAATGTTTTCAAAGTAGTTTATTGATTCCTCTGCTATGCCTTTGGAATCTACTATGTTCTCACCCTTATCATTAACAATAAAAGAAATCCTATTAGTATTTCTTCTATGTTTGGTTCTTTTATGAAAGAATTTAGTATTTCTATCACTTGCTTCTAACCAAGTTTCTCTTGATTTTTGTTTCTAGAAAATTTATTCTCTGGCTAATATCTCTTCATAATCCTTAAGTAAATTCTTCTCCCTATGGTAGAAATCATCATTCATTCCCTCCTTAATAACCTGAGAATTAACTTTTCCCAATTCTGATTCTAGTTCTAGTTTTTTTTCAAAGATGTTGCCAAACTTAGACGTGTTCCATTCTAACAACTTCCTTTTAATCCACTTTAGTTTGTTTACTAAACTAAACATTTTAGAGCCTGATATCTTAGGCTCTAACCACCAAGATTCAATAAGCGTTAGGATGTCTGGATCCCTTAACCATGCTTGTTTGAATTTGAAGGCACATTTTTTTCATTTAGATGGTGTTAGGATGCTGAGAAGTATCGGGTAGTGATCCAAACCAGATAACGATAGGATGTGGCTGACAGAGAAATATCATAATTAGTCAGACTACCTTTAAGAAAGAATCTATCTAATTTCTCTGTTATGTTGCAAAAACCTACTCTTCTGTTGTTCCAAGTGAAGGAGTTGTCCTCTGTCGGGATTTCCAGGAGAGAGTTCTTATCCCTCCAATGTGTGAAGTCTTTAGAAGCTGGTGGAAGGGAATTCGCTCCTCCTTTTTTATCATAAATTTGTGTTATCACATTGAAATCACCTCCTAGAAAATAGAGCATGTCCTTAGGTTTTTCAAGATACGTTTCTATCTCTTTTCAAACTAAAAGTTTATCTTTATTTTGAATGGGTCCATATACATTTATTAGATTAAAGGTTAGATTGAGTCTAAAGTTCTTAACTGTTCCACTCATCCAAAATTGTCTTTTTTCTATGATGTTTATTAATATACTCTGAGGATCCCAAATAATAGCCAGACCACCTGAATCACCCTTTGTCGGTGAGGTTTCCATTTCCCTTAATCCTAATTTCTTTTTGAAATTTCCTAATTCTATGTTATCTAACTTTGTCTCTTGTATTAACATGATCTCTAGATTATGAATTTTGATACAATGTTTGATCAGACGCTACTTGTTAGGGGCATTCATGCCCCTAACATTCCATGAAAGGACTTTCATGGCTCCTTGGGAAGGCTCTTCCCCTTCCCAGCATTCAGAATAGATGTGATTTTGACCTATCCTATAACTTCCCTTGCCAAGCTTCTTAATTCTGCATTGGGTTTTCTTCCTCTTTTCCTTGCTTGTTTTGCACAATCTGGGGATTTCCTACTCTCTTTAAGCTGAGCAATACCTAGAGATTCATGCTCTTGTGATTCTATTTCCTCTAGATTTATTAACAGCTCTTCTACAGATCCTTCCAGGATGGTACTATTTATATTTATTCCTTCACCTAGGAGCTCAATCTGACGTTCTACTTCTTCTGGATCACATATTTCATCTACAAATTGTTTCATTAATTCCTCAGTTACTGTTTCCCCTATATAATTAGCTATTATATTGACTTCTTCCTTAATTTTTTCATAATCAGACTCTATGTTCTCTTCATTGTTTGGTGGATCTTCATTAGGGGTATCCCTAGAATTCAAAGATAAATTGATATTAACCCCTGTCTTACTTGTGAAGATACTAAGAATAGGACTTTTTGTGTGATCATCTCCCACTGTTTCATCCTTTGTCCCGACACTCTGAAAATTCTTTTCCACTATTATCTCAGGGATCATATCTGAGGCTACACTTTGTATTCCCTAAATTTCTAACCCATTGATGTTTAGACATTCATGATCATCTCAAAGCTCTGAGCCAAGTTTTGAAGGTATAGGATTCTGACTGTTGTTCTTGTCCTCACCCTGTGTAATATTCTTAGTATAATAATTATTTGTTTTATACTTTCTATTAGTGCCAGGGGTGGGAGGATCTGACAATGGTTATGTTGTTGTATTCCTAATTATTTTGTCTGTTAGAATCATCTATATCACTAGTTTCATCATCAGATAATAGAGAAAAATCAATATTATCCTTGCTTAAGGTTGAGTTTTTGTTACTTTCTAAATTTATGGTCTTTAAGTTAATAGATTTCCTTGGTGTCTCAGAATCCTGTATTAAAAGGACTTTTGTTACACTAGAGATCCTTCGTGCTGGTTAGGATTGGACTATATTATGTTTTTAGGGGTCTTTGTTGAAATAGGTTTAGTTATTAGGGTGGTGATGTCCTCATTGGAAGTCTCAGAATTTATACAAGCCAGTTTGTGATTATAATTCTTAGTCCTCATAGACTCACCATGTCCAGGGAAGTGATTGAGAAAACAAAAACCACCTACAGTCTCATTAAAAGATCACTCAGGAAAAGGTTCTATAGAGTCCAGAAATTTAGGGTAAGGATAGATTTCTCCTTCCTCTAAAGATGGTGATAATGTATTAAGACCATATTCTATATTATTCTTGTTGGAGTTATTGGAAAAAACTGCCTGATCTTGGATCTTCATATTTCCATAATTAGTGACCGATAAACCATAATCCTCTTTTTCTGCATTGATGTTTAAGTTAGCAGGGGTTTTAAGAATAGATGGTGGGGAATATGAATCCTTTTCCTTGTTTTTATAATGCAGATCTGGTGTACCCTCTCAAACTCTAAGAGTGGAATCATCTTCCTCTAGATCCTCATCAAAGAATTTAGGGTGTATTGTTATCGGCCCTGTTTCATAGCATATTTCCAAAGGGAAGTTGATTAATGTGTTAAGTTTCATTTTGACAATAATGATTCTTTTCGCATGAACTGGATCATCATTTACAACACCTACAAATTGCCCTAGATAATTTCCTATCTCTCTGAGAGAATTAATATCTGAGAGTTCAAATAGAATATTTTTTAGTATAATTGCTCTATTAATTAGAAAATCCTTTAATTTTAATGGGTCAAAAAGAGGTGTTCAGTCGAAGGAAGAAAACCCTTTGTTTCTAAATTCTGGTAAATCCTCAGACGTAAGTTTTTTCTTTAGAGTCTCACTGGAGCAATCAATATAAATAAATTTCTCTCAGAGGATAGTGGTGCGTACCTTGTTAATTAGCTTAGATTCAATCCATGCCATAATAGTTTATGTCGAAGCCCCTATGACATTCCATCTACAAAAAAAACACTATTTTGCACACATTCTTTGTATGTTGCTAACCATTTTATTCTTGATAACTAAACTTCACTGATTAGGGTTAGTTGTTGCAGAAAGTTCTCTAAAATCCTGAGTGCTTACTGAATTAAGATTACTATTACCTTTTTGATTCAACCCTATTTCTCTCTTATGCGGTGGAGAATTAACCTTACCTGAGGAAGGATTTGGGTGTAGCTTACCAGAATCCACCTGTTTGAGTCTTGAGATTGAATCATACTTCTGGTGATTTCTAAGCACCAGATCAATCTTCTTCATAGGGTTTTGAATCCTTTGATGTGGGGGAAAATAATTATCCCGATGGTGAATTGTAGTTCTTTTGGAGATTGAAGACACATTATGCCTCTCCTGGGGTGAAGCCCTAGGTTGAAACCTACGGGAAGAGGATAGTAATGCTAAGAATCGGTTTGCTAAGCAAAGGGAGAAAGGAGCAGAAGAGGCCTTAGATGCATGTCTTTGTTGATTTGAAACATACTTCTAGCTAGAGGGACCATCATCCTGGCCTGAAGTTTGAGAATATGAGACTTTCCTCTCTTCCCTGCTAAAAAACTTGGCGTATTTTGTTCTAGAGAAAATAGAAATCTGGTGATCGAACAAATGCATAGAGAGAATTTTGGGTCGAATACGGGTAGAAGAGTAAAGCAGAGCCATCTATTTGTAAACCTAGTTAAGGCTTCTCAATTAAGAGTTTATATTTGTATCTCAATTTTGTTTGGGTGGTTTTATCTTAACCCAAGGATGGGTCTTTGTGAAGTTGAGTAGCTCAAGTCTGTGAGTAGTGTTGATTTTTTTAACCTGTAGTTGGTTCTTTGTAGTTTGCTTATACTATTGGATTTTTTCCTAACCTTTAGTTAAGCTCAATTATATGGTGATTTTAGACTATTAACCAATGATAATTTTTGGTAATGATTGCATTTTAGAAACAAGTAATAATCAAAATTTTATGTTCAATCAAGCACATGTGCAAAGATAATTTATAACTTGCGAATCAATTTCAAATGGAATTTTTATTTCAATTCCACAGTGAAGAATGTTATTAAAACATAAAAATGAGAATTTAGTACCCCCATAGTTTTCTTTCAGTTTTTCAGTGCCATACTCTTTCAGGCCACATTGTATGTGTGCAGATCTTATTATTTCAATGATTGTTGATGATCCGAATTATGATTATGATTATGTTATGATGTCATGTGATGTCATGTTTAGATATTGATATTATCATGATGCAATGTTTCTTGTTTCAGTTGGATTATGATGTACTTACCCCATACTAGCATGTGTATGGTGTTCATTTGTATGTATCTATTTTATGTGTCTGTATGGTAGAGGGCGGAGGCGTAGTTACTTGTCTTGTCAAGATCCACATGACTGACCACACCCTATCATTATTTGTTATATATTGTATGTACATGCTTTGATTTGTGATGACAAGTTTGCAGGTACATGGCATCATCTTCCCTGAATTGGCAGGAGTGAGCGTGCCCATAAATACTCATCTCAATGGTAAAGAGGGGAGGTAACAGATGGACCCAAAACCCTAAACCTAAGCCTATTTATCCTAGGTAATGGATAAGTATCTGTTGACTACCCTACTCGAATATGTCAGGATGATATAGTTCGTGGATCCCTTCTTTGAGTTTGTATGTTTATTTGATGATCTTGATTTATTGTTGTTTGATTATGTGATTTTTCTATAGTTATGGAAATTAATATTATATTAGAAAAATAATATTAAATTTATTTTCTATGTTATTGTATGATTATTGATTAATTAAAAATCAAATATTAGGATATTTGGTATTAATTAATTAATTATGTGAAAATAGGATTTATATTGTCCAATAGATATTAAATTAATATATATTGTATGATTTAATGATGTTGGAATATTAAATTATTTAATAATAGATTTTAATATTAACATGTGCTTTATTGAGTTTGAATTTGTCTTGTTTGAAAAGGTGACAACTTGTCTTTAGGAGACTAAGTTGAGTTGTGCACAATTAAATATATTTTTAATTATTAATTAGTATTTTCTCTCAACAAAAGAGGGAGAGTTTGATTAGGAGTTCTTTTTGTGAGTCATCTAGGGTTTGCATGAATGGTGGAGTTGAATCCCTAATAGGGGGAATTAGCATTCATTTATTTTCAATCAGGTTGTTGGAGCATTTTTGGAGAGAACTTTTGGAGATTTTGTGACTTCTTTGTGTTCATGAGCTTTTGGTGTGTGTGCTTGAATTTCTAGGTGAAGATTGTTTGCATCTGGATTTGGGATTTGCATGCACTATGATTCAGATGTGCAGGTTGAGCTTTTCTACTGTCAGATCTGGGAGATTTAGCATTCTATAGGCTTTCTAATTCAGTTTCTAGCATTGGAATTAAGGTAGGAGTTTGAGGAACTTTCCTGTGATTTTATCTGTAGATCTTTCAGCAATTTTCTATGTTTGATTTGGTTTATAGATTTAGATCTATTATCTATTTATGCTTTCAATTTGAGGTTTAGAAAACTCATAGGATTGTCATTTCATATTTTTATATAAACTTGGCATAGTAGGGTTATGCTGTCGAAATTTCAGGAGAAAAATCATCCCAGAACACATAGAAAATGAAAAATTAATCTCTATATAGTTAGTACTATAGTGTGGCTGAATTAAATATATGGGTTGTCAAAAACCCAATTTGAGTGAAAATTCATCATTCTGGGAAAAATTAATATTCTCTGTTAAAAAAAAACACAGTTAAAAATTATTTCCAGAAAAGACAAAATTAGTCTCACAAACCCAATTTTTGATGTAGAGTAAATCAATATTTTAGTGGGGAAAAGACAGGATAGAGGAAAGACAAAATTTGGGCTTGTTTATGTAAAAACCCAATATTTTCCATTTCTAGAAAAATTGCCTCTGTACTAACTTTTCCATTTTCAGATTTGTTCATACCTGTTTTAAAAAAAAGTTATTATAATGTTAGTATTGGTTTATTAAAAAAAATACAAACAAAAGAAAGAAGTGTTAGTTTGTTTTATATATATATATATATATATATATATATATATATATATATATATATATATATATATAAATTCGTATATATTTTAGCATTGTTAATGGATTGCATTGGTTTTTTTAAAAAAATTGAAATAAAAAAAATTAATTAAAAAAAAAGCAATGTTGAGTTTGGGAGTGGGGGCCACTAACTCCCCCATCTCCCCATGGTCGGCGATACCTTAGCTACCGCACGACAGATCAAATCTATCACACGACAGACTAAGTACTGTCGATGGTAGTATTTAGGTTGTCGTGAGGCAGGCTTGGGGCTGTCGCGTGCAGCCAGGGACAGTGTGTGGAACTCGGTCCCCCTTCCCAATTTAATTTTTTTTTTTAATAAAACCTACTTTTAATTTCATTAATGTTTTTTTTAATTTGATTATTATTTTATATTATTAATAATTATTAATAAAATTTAATTTTTATTAATAATTTTATTTTCATTAATATTTTTATAGTTAATTATTATTTAGTGAGAATAATTTTTATTAATAGATGTTATTAAATTATAGTAAATTATATTGATAATTATTATTTAAAATAATAATTATTTTATTGGAATAAATCAATGATGTTAAACTTTATGACTAATGGGCAATAAATTAAGTTTAATTATTTGATTGAATTTGGGCTACTTTTTTTTATTTAGCCTAAGTGTGCAGAATATTATGTGTTACAATTATGTGTTCAAATTGGACCTTTATTGATCATTGAATGTGTGAGTGATCTTATATTTGTTTATGCATCTTTTTATATTGAAATTGGTTGTTTAATTCAATATGATTCTATCTTTCCTACATGTTGGGTTTATCAATGTTATGGGAACTAGATGACCTAGGAAAGACAGAGGCTTGGGAATTGTCTATTTGTTCATACTGTTTCTTTTGTTTGGCGTGAGTGTGTATTATATATTTTCCAGTTGACCTTATAGGCTCTTGTATTATGTGATTCAGTGATTATGATTATGTAGTCAATCCTGATTTCTGTAATGATTCTGGATGTGTGACTATCTATTTTATCTGATATTTGATCTAGGAAAGATCTATGAGCCTAGGGTAGTTTACCTAGATATGTGTTAGGAGGTGGCTTGCAATAAGCGTCGGGGCCCACAAGTGGCTGCCTGGATCACTTATTGTAAGTATCTGTAATCAAGTGATAACTTAATAAATTAAGGAGAAATAAATGAACCTAATAAGATAAGTTCCTCGCCCATGCTTGAGTGCTAGTACAGACTAAGATGGGAACGGAGATGATGTTGGCCACCTTGAGAGGTGTGTCTAGCATAGTTAATGGCTTCGTCTGTATGAGAAGTCATTGATCCATGTATGGTCACTTGAGTGCCGGGATCCAGAGAGATTACTAGGATGAGACTCAAGGGTTAGACATACATGATGACACCTACCTATGCATAGTCTAGTTATCCTACATGGTCGGTTGCCTCTGGAATAGTGAGTCTTACCTTTCACTACTTTTGTTGACCTTGAGTTAGTAAGCTATCAAGATTCCTTTCCTAGTGGTATTTCCTGATTTGACTTGATTATCCGTATGGGGTCCAATGTTATCTCCTCAGCACGGTGGGGTAGACCTTTGTGGTTCTACACGAACAGGTGGTAGTGATTCTTTACCATTCAAGATTCGACATCCTGGTGCCGGTGCTTGATGGTGTCTTACAGTTGGATTCCTTATGTTATTTCTTCATTGATGTTCTTTGTATATATTCTTTAATGTAAATCTTGTATTAGAGTATCGCATGTGATACCTAATCTAGATATTGTAATTTAGTTATTAGAGTGATTACTGCATACCCTGCGACATGTGTAGTGGATGTATGTTTATTAGGATTCATGGTTATTCATGAGATGTAATCATTATGATGTAAATGTTGAATTTAATTTGTGGAATCTTTTGTTGATGTTATCAAATGAGTTATGTTAGAAAGTAATACTACGTCATGGGACCCATTAGATTTGTAATCTATGTTAATGATGTGTGTTATGTGAGTAAATGGTTATTGCTTCCGCATGAATGTTTATCTTGTATGTAAACTTCTAAAAAAAAAATTGTTCACCAAACTTAGTATTATGTTCTAGGTTAGTTTCTTTTGGGTTCCCTGGTGGGGCATTACAGAGAACATTTTTATTTGGAAAGAGGAAGAGTTTTCTTATTAATGAAACATTCATTAGTTATTCAGTTCATTGTGCACATAATCATATATATCTATTCAAGAATGCAGTCATCCTGATTCAATATGATACATTGTTTTGTATATAGAGTCATATGTATCCAATAATGTATTGAATTGGATTATGATTATCAATCCTGTTTAGATATTCCCTATATAAAAAATAGATATTTTAAAGGTGATGCATTGTAAGACCAATGAGGCATTGTAAGTACATAAAGTTGTTGATAAGGCCAATGAGGCATTTCTATCAGTGAGACACGTATATTAGCCAAAGAGGCATCTTTGTCAGTGAGACAACACGAGTGAGGTATTTGTAAAAAGTATTTTCATTTAAGCCAGTGAGGCATTTCGAGTGGTTTTATTCCCTAGGAGTTTTTCCACTCAAGACATATCTTGTGTTATTCTTTTGTTGGTATCTTTGATGTGTTTGCCTCTCATGATTATGTGCTCATCATGTTCCATATAGTATTTAAGTTCATTTGGTTTAAATTTATACCTAATCATTATCTTGTAAGTCCACATTCATTATATTTGATCATGTTGAGTTGATCAAAAGGTTCTTAAATTCCTCATATTTGTTATGTTACAAGAAATTATCTAAGATTGTGTGAAATTGATATACCACTTATTCACCCCCCTCCCTCCTCTTAGTGATATTGTACTCCAACAATTGGTATTAGGGCCAAACCGTTGAACATAAGTCTAGGGATTTCCTGGTATTGGAGTACTTATCATGGCTAAGTACAAAAGAAACATAGGTCAAAATAATAAGACTAGTTTTTGCAAGTCCGCTGAAGTTGTATCTCAAGAAAAATCCTTGTTAAATAATTTAGAGTGTAATGAATTTATTGTAAAGATGAATGAATCATATATAAAAGATTGTGTCAATAACCCTAAAGGAGTTATTGATCTTGAAGGAGAGTTAGTTGCTTCTTTAGATATGATAAAAAATATTAGAATGAAAAATAAGGTATTAGTTAAAAGGCTTGAAGGATCAGACAAGCTAATCATAAATTTAAAATTAGAACTTGATGAGTCAAAACAAGTTATTGTGAATTTGAAAATACAGTTGGAAGAGTTCAAAAACCTGGAAGAAGATACAAATTTGAAGGTGAAAACCAAGGATGAATCCCATCACAAGTCAGAGGTTGAAATAGTTTCCTTGAAACAAAAAATAGAAAAGAATTTAATGAAAATGACTAGCTCATCAAACAAGGCAATATGATTGCAAGGATAAAATAATACTATTGCTACTTCTAAAGGTTGAAAATAAGAAAGAATAAAAAATTAAGGATGTTGATATTGAAAAAGGAAGAAACAATAGATTCACAAAACCTTCACCTATCAAATAATTAAAATATAATATTACCAAATATCATGATCCTTATTATTCTTATCATGTTTATGGTCATAGGGAAAGAAATTGTGAAACTCATTTGAAAAAAAATTTAAATAAAAAACAATAATGAAGTTTTTCGTAAATCAGATCATGTACAAAGAATTAGTATAGTATTTGAACGGTGTAGTTATTGTTGGAAAAAGAAGAAAAAATAATAAGTTATCGAGAAAAAGGTACATTACATATACTCAAGACTACGATGTCATGTGCTATAAATGTAATAAGTTTGGACATACATTATACTGTTGTACAAAAAAAAATTATAATCTTAACTACATATGACAAAATGAAGCTGATAATTCTATGGAGGACGAAGCAAGTTCAAGAGAAAAAGAAGAAAGAAACCGGGCATATTGAAAAAAACATATTACCTATTACATTAGATGTAGCATGAGGATAGGGGGGGTTGTCAAATGTTCTATCTTTCAACCCCGAGAAGTATTTAGAAGGTCTCATGTTATATGTAGAGTGTTCATATAGTTTTTGAGTGATATCAAGTTTATTAAGAGCCAATATTGGTGCAAGATTGTTTCTATTGTTCCAACGTACTAACCTTGGTATAAAAATGGATATTCTTTGTACTTTATAAATGACTACTTGATAAACAGTAGATTTGGGGGATAGTTTTTTAAAAAAATTGTTATGCTTCAAGAAATTCTTTTGCTTCAATATTTCAATTGTTGCCCTAAATTTTAGAGTCATTAATATCTTGATAGGCTTGTTTTGATTACTTGGTTTACATGGTTTGAGGTAGTTGGATTTGACATCTCATTTTATTTCTAAATCTACTTTGACATAAAGACAAGTATATAGTTCTTCATGAGATAATCAATATTCATTGCTAGTATATTAACATGTTTTGGCATATGGCATGATTAAATTGGTTTTCGGAGAAATGACATTGTAATCTTGATGGTATATGATGGTCATTTGATTATTGAATTTGAATACATGACTCTCATCTTGTGTTCTATTCTATTTATATGGATTGTGTTTTTGGAAACTTATTAAAAGATACATCTTGATATTTGATCCATTAGGATTCAATGTCTAATGCTGTGTCAATGATAAGGAATTTAATGTCATATCAATGGGTTAATTCATATGCCATTAAGAAGCTTATCATTTACATAATACATTGTCATTGAACTTCTAATACAAACAAGATCAATATTGTATCTAGTAATAAAGTACTATGATAAGATCATGATTCACTTGGATTGAATATGCATTTTGATAAAACTTGGAGTAACATAAAATTTGATGAAAGATTTAACTACAGAATTACACATAAGGGAGAGCATCTAAGCTTGATAATTTTTAGGATTTTTCTACAATTGGTATTAAACATACTTTCTTGTTGAAACAAGTTGATAGCATTTTTTCTATGTGATCAGTTATGACTTGGATTGATAAAGGTATAATGATATATGAGAGACAATGCTTATTTGAAAGTAATGATGTTGGAATGATGGGGAAATATTTGACACTAAGTTATGCCTATGACTTTCCATCTTGTTGGATCTTCTTGTTGATTATTTGATGAAATTTATTCGGGACATTGTTCATCAGATTTACTTTGGAATTTATTTGATCAGTTGTATGGTGATATTGACTTCACTGTAGTTTTCTTGATACAGACCCAATTTTATTATTGATAACTTGTTTTACTATTATTTGATGACAGAGGTAATGAATCTTTTACATATATATCATAGGCAATATATATATATATATATATATATATATATATATATATATATATATATATATATATATATATATATATATATATATATATATATATATATATATATATATATATATATATATATATATATATATATATATATATATATAGAGAGAGAGAGAGAGAGAGAGAGAGTTTGATCTTGCTTCAGTATTATACTTTCATGGAATAGTTCATGAAGGTGTTTTGTGACATGATGGGTTACATTGTGATCAGCTTTGGTTTTACTAGCACACAGATGGTCTTTTGGTTATTGATATCTCCATGGTTCTTTCATCTCTTTGATAAGTTATTTCTTTACTCTAAGTTTTCAATACAAGCTACTTCTTAGTTCTTTCAGAATACCTATTATTTCAATTTGGCATTTTTATATGTTACAATCATATTATTGTTATTAGCATGCCTACTTCAGATACACTTAGTTTGATAATGGTACTCATAATCATATCAACTAAATAAGGACTATATTGTTTACTTTCACATTTGGTTGATTCATCTTTTCTTTATAAAGATCATTTGATCAATACTTTCAATTCATCTCATCTACAATACAAATCAGGACTACTTTTCAACATGAGATTTTCTTGCCTATATTTTGATTTTGACAGTTTAACTATTTTTTTTATAGTTACATTTTGGTACTTGTTAGCTTCTGGCTACTTCAGGTATATTGATTCCATGGTGCTACAAGTATATTGATTCCATGGCGCTTCAAATATATTGATCCAAATTTTTTTCTTGGTTCTAAATACATCTTCTTATTTAATCCCATGTCCTTTGTCCTGGATGAGAATAAGGGGAGAGGTTAATGTTTTGACACCAAAGAAAAGGGGGGAGTTTGTTGCTCCTCTCCATGTTTTCCTTGAAGCCAAAATCACTAACAAGTTCAAGGCATAATAATATGGCTCATACAGTTTACATTGTTCCTTATTTGGTTGCATTCAGTAGCATTCATAAGTTGATCATAGTTGCATCATTCAAATTGATCATATGGATCAGTTCATCATTAATGGGATTTGCATTTGCATGCATTCATTTGATGACATACACTTTGATGATAAGGTCCTTGGTATATGACACATTTCATGTTCAATTTGTCAGCATTGTATTTGATCATCATATTCATACAATTATACAATTGGTACGCTCACATGTTGATACACTCACATGATATATTTAGTTTTCTAAGCTAAGTGGTTTATGTATTAAAAAATTTGTTGGCATGATCATTTGATTTGTATCATTCGTGGCATGATCAGTTGGTGAATCATTGATCATTTGGATTTGATAATTTGTTTACTTGGCACTTAACACATATTTTGTTGCATTTAGGAAGTTTGGATTAGTTTGATGATTATTCATTTGATATAGCTTGGTCACATGGTCCAAAAAGTTTGGTTACATTAAATATTTTGGTTGCATAATTTTTGTTAAGACCAGTCTTCATTTACATAAAATGGTTATGAGAGGGATCATGTCCCATATTGGTGAGATTACAAGATTCAAGTTTAAATGACATGTGTCATTATATGCAATCTATATTCTTACGAGTCTTTTTCATTCAAAAATGCACTCTATGGTCACTTCAAAGTGACTAGAAATATTTTTACCTTTATGATCAACAACAAACATCTTGGCACTTTGGAAATTTAAGGCATTAAAATGTATGTTTAAAAGAAAATGATTTTGGGATTGCACATATTTGTGATATAATGAAAGAGATGAAAGAAAAAGAGTAAAAGCTTTAGTAACGACATATGATATATGACAAAAGAATGGTTTATTTTATCTAAAGTCTTCTTGTTATCAGTATTTGTCAAAGTATGGATTGAAATTCATCTTAGCATATAGGGCATTCATTTTCCATTTTCAAAATTTATTGATTTCTTTCTGGGGTTTTTTTTCAGATTTGGGAACTGCCAAAAAGGAGAAAGGCAATGACCTAAGATACTCAAAACATAAACTGAGAATATGCAGGTTTAGCTTGGATTAGAAGGCAACAGAATGATGGTTGATTGTTAGTTGGAAAATGATTTGCAAAGCATTGTTAATGGTTTTGATATGCAGATTATCAAAGATATTGAAGGAAGTTACAACTTGTCCTCTACCAGGTGTTTTCTTTTCATAATTTTACTATTAACTTTTTCTTTGGTTATCAATGTGGTTTTTTAGTTTGCTAAGTTTTTCATGTTAGTTGTTCCCTGATAATGATTGTGTATCCTTGTCAACCTTTAACTCAAGATGCATGTCTTTGTATACAATTTATGTGTTCCTTGTTACATATGTGACTTAGGGTTTTGTTCAATTTGAAAATAATTTTTTGTAACCGAGGATACAAGTTTTTTGTGGCATTTTGTTTCATCGGGTTAAATCCTTCAAACCCTAGTCATGGTTTCTTTTGTTTAAAGAAGATATGTTTCTTTAGTTTTGTATTATCATTATTGCATACTCAAGTCTTGGTTGGTTCAAAGATGGAACACATAATATGCTCAATTGGTTGCATTTGTTTGTAACCCTAGTTAAGGGTTCTCAGTTAAGAGTTTGTATTTGTATCTCAGTTTTCTTTGGGTAGTCTTACCTTAACCCAAGGATGATTATTTGTGAAGTTGAGTATCTTGAGTCTATGAATAGTGTTAATTTTTGTAACCTGTAGTTGGGTCTTTGCAGTTTGATTATACTATTGGAATTTTTCTTAACCTTTAGTTAAGCTTAGTTATATGTTGACTTTAGACTATTAACTGATGACAATTTTTTGTAATGATTGCATTTTGGAAAAATCAGAATTTTATGTTTAGTCATATGCATGTGCAAAGACATTTTGTAACTTGCAAATCAATTTCAAAGGGAAGTTTTATTTCAGCTCCAATGTGAAGAATATTATAAAAACATAGTAGTAGGGACATTTTTGTTTAGAAATAGGAAGGTTTTGGTTATTTATGAGACATTCATTAGTTATTTAGATCATTGTGAACATAATCAAATATGTTTTTTCAAGGATGTAGTCATCTTGATTCAATATGATGCATTGTTCAGTACATGGAGTCATATATATCCAATAATTTATTGAATTGGATTATGATTATCAATCCTGTTCAAATATTCTCTATATAAAAGTTAGATATTGTAAAGGTGAGGCATTATAAGACCAATGAGGCATTGTAAGTCCAAAAAGATGTTGATAAGGCTAGTGAGGCATTTCTTTTAGTGAGACACATATATTAGCTACCGAAGCATCTTTGTCAGTGAGACAACATAGCTAGTGAGGCATTTGTAAAAAGCATTTTCATTTAAGCCAATGAGGCATTTCGAGTGGTTTTATTCTCCAAGTTGATTTCTACTTGGGACACATCTTTTTTTATGCTTTTGTTTTTATCTTTGATGTGTTTGTCTCTCATGATTATGTTCTCATCATGTGCCATAGAGTATTTAAGTTCATTTGATTTGCATTGATACCTAAAATTATGTTTTAATGTCACTTTCATTATAGCTGACCATGTTGAGTTGATCAAAAGGTTCTTAAAGTCCTCATATTTGTTATATTATAAGACAGATTGATAGACAATGTTGACTGGAAGACAAAAGGAGGTTCGATGTGCTCAATCAAGTTGGAATCTTTTGGAGCGCACATAGGATTTTTTTGGGGAAATACTCATGTTTCCTCAACTCAAAGGGTTAGTATTACAGAGGTCCTCATGGCATATATTTATTGTTTTAGAGCTTTGTGACAGTGTTCTTGAGGAACATGTGAAAAAGGGTTGGAAAATCCAATAACTATGGTGGATTTGTGGAGATGAGTGTTTATCATGATGCTACAAGTTTTTATTGAAGTATGTTCTTGATGATTTGATGATATACGTGGATTAAAATGATCATATTGGTGGAATTTTTGGTCAATAATAATATTTTTATTATTATTCTTTTTCTTGGCGGACTAGGTTTGTAAATCATGTTGTGAAAGTGGTAAACTGTGAATTTTGAGAGTTATGATCATTGTGGTAGTTAAGGGTTGTGGCTATGATCTAATGATTAGAGATGGCTCTAAATATGAGTTTGTTTGGATGATTTTAAAAGAAGGTTAATTAGGTTTTGGAAAGCTAGTTATTCATATAAGGTGATGTATTAGGTAAAAATGAGGGTGTGGATCATGGATACAGATGCCAGAGGTTGCTAGCAGAAGAAGAGCATGATTGAGTGATGATCATAAGTGTTTCAACAAGAGGTTGAACATGGATCTGCATTGTGCTACATTGGAGTTGTATCATACATGAGGTAGATGTCATTTTCACAGTTCACAAAATCTTAGATTATTGTAGTGATCAATTTGTAAGGTAGTGAGACTTCCTCAAGGTTGTATCTCGAGGTTTTTTATTTGAGGAGT
This sequence comes from Chamaecyparis obtusa, assembly GCA_027943335.1. Classification (NCBI taxonomy): domain Eukaryota; kingdom Viridiplantae; phylum Streptophyta; class Pinopsida; order Cupressales; family Cupressaceae; genus Chamaecyparis; species Chamaecyparis obtusa. The sequence continues at coordinate 2,271,315 of BSBK01002615.1, read as the reverse complement.
GAGCTCTAGGAAGTGAGCCTAAATGCATGTACATTTCCAGTATATTTTAATAGGTATATTGTAATAGGTTTATACTTCTAACAAGGTACTTACTTATTATGGGTAATTATCCTCACCGTGGTTTTTCCCCTAACAGTGTTTCCATGATAAAAATCGTGTGTCAAGTTGTGTGGATGTGATTCTAATTTGTGTATGCATGCATGTTTTATATTTCATTTAATCAAATTTTATTTAAGGGTAGACAAGTTTAAGGGTTTGAAGTATGAGGCTTTGTAAACAAATAATTCAACCACCCCTCCCCCCTCCCCTCTTAGTTTTTTATTGCCATATTATCAACAAGAAAATGTAGGGAGCATCAAAATATGAAAGTGGTACATTATGGTAAGCAGGTATAGATTATTGTTGGAAATAAATGATATATTCATAGGAGGAGGGATGATAGGATTGGGAATACTTCCAAGACTAACATGTGTAGGATTAGAATTTTGATTAGATGCAGTCATGATAAATGGAGCATATGCAGGAAGATTATGTAAGGATAGTGGAATACAAATATAATTATCAACATTGATATTATGATTAGAAAGATTAAGGTCTTGAGCACAAATTTTCATATTATTAAGATTGTCATCAATAAGATGGGATATGTCATGCAATAAACCAATACCATGGTCATCATTGTGTATTAACACCCTTAAAGGAACCCATAAGTCTAAAACTTCTTCTCATTGGTATGTTGTATGTAGGGTTCATTGTTATGACACTCATACACAAAGCAAGGAAAGAAAGAGATATATAAACAATGTTAACTAGTAACCAACTAATCCTTTAAATATTTTATTAAGTATAAATAAGATCTAAAATAGAAAGATAGAGATCATGCAAAATAACATTTTTTGTATCAAAATGATTGCACATATAAGCTACTAAAATGCATAAAGTAAACTCTAGTCATTCAAAATTTGATGAAAATCTAATATAAAAACCAAATCAAAATGGAAATGTAAGGAGTCAAGTTCACCAAAATGTGATGAAAGAAAAATGAAAATATGGTGAATGAATAAGGTAGCGATGAATGTTTACTATGGTGATAAATCAAACTAGGAAGCTTAACACCCCAAATTCTCTCTCTCTCTCTCTCCACATGAACCATAGTAATTTTAACCTTACTAGGCTAGTATGGTCATGTTTTGTCTTTTCTCTATTTTCATGTGGATGTTCTTTTGTCTTGGTTTTATACTAGTAAGGACTAAATTCTCTTAAGGGCTTGATGTTTCCTTATCTCTTATATCTTGATAAAAAATTATTTCCTTTACTTTGATCTACTTAATTGTGAGTATGTGTGTAGCCTCATAATCCTTCTTATGTTGGGGTTGAATATAGTGTAGTAAATTGTATGCACTTCCTAAGATGTATAATTGCATGCTTAGTTAACACCCATTTTAGTATGCTCTCACTCTTCCATGCATCACATGACCCTTTTTATGCACTTAATTAATAAATATTCAAATATAAGAATTCTCTTGATTGAATTTACATGATGACCCTTAATTATAAGTGTTCCCCTTTAATTATTTCATCTCATTTATCACCACTTGCATGCATAGACCCTATTTTATTATGGGTGGAATTTTGTATTTATCACAATGTCAAACCTTAATTTTGTGTGCATTTTTGGAATCCCCATATCCAATTTAACCCTTGACTCAAATCTTAGCTTGATATTATTGATAAAGGGTGAGTGGGTCAATATAAGGTGAGTCAAACATGCCCCATACTCTGTAGTTTGGGCCCAATTTTGAATTGGAGAACTTTGTCTTGGATTTTTAGCAAGATCCTTAAATATTTATCATCTCTCTTCAAGTTTTGGGCTCCAAAATAGTTAGGTGAGTTATAAAATAAAATTTGATCCCCTTATGTTTACATCTCTCTAATCCAATCTTGAATTATGCTATCTATTTCAAACAATCAAGAAAATAAGCTTTCAATCCAAGGAGCAATCAAGGAAAAATATTCACATTGATATAAAGTGTGGAAGACAAGGAGTGATGTCTAGATCAAATAATATGTGAAGGCATCCATGTTATTACTATCCTATATCCAAGGTTAAAGAAAAAAAAAGATCACTTTCAAGCATCTCTATCAATAATTTGACACCACAAAGGTTTGTGAAGGTATTACATCATATCAAGCCCCTACTACTAACAACATACTTCCATTTTTCAAGCATTTAAATTTAAATTTTAATTCATAAAAAGGAGTTTGAGAAAGATAAATCCATTTTCCCCAATATTTTTCCTATTTTATGTGTTCTAGTGACAAGTGGCACAATTGTGGAGACAACTACACGAAATTCTAATAGAGAGAGATAGTTGACCAAAGTTTCATTAGATTCTATTTGGTATAAGGTGAGTGTGATTCACCCTATACTTCCTACTCATCTCTGAAACTTGGAGGTTCCCCATACCTACCATTTTGGACTACAATTAGAATCACATATTTGTTACTATTCTAGTTTTTTAGATCTTCTTATTGAATGAAATTTATAGTTTGTATCTATCTACATAATTTTGTACTTTATCTATCCTTCTATTCTTGCATTTCCCTTCCTACTTTGCATAGTCATCTTTCAACTCAATGGATAAGGAATTTTTGCATCCTCACGGTGTCTCCTCAAGCCTAATGAATTAACCTTCCTTCAAAAGTGATGAAAAATGATAGGTGAGATCTTCCTAGTTTGTCCATTCATCCTAGTGATTGTCTCTCGCATCTATTCCATTTTTCTATCGTTGGAGTAGAAAAAAGTAGATAGTCACATGATAGGATGGATTTAGACATGTGTTAATATAAGTAGAAAAATCTATGTAGTCGCATGACAAGGAAACTTTAGACATGCATCGATACAAGTAGAAAATGCTAGATAGTCGTATGATAGGGTGACTTTAGACATGCACCAATATGAGTCAAAAAATATAGATAGTTCTATGATAGGACATATTTGATCATTCCATTACAAATAGAAAAAGATAGATATTCATATAATAGGGTGAGAGACAATATTAGTGGATTATTCCCCACAAAGGTAGACAAATAGATAAAAAAAATTCTAAATTTCTAGAAAAACCTATGATGTAAAGACAATGAGATAATAAGACATAACATCCCTTCCTTAGAATGCACCGTGTTCCTCAGAAGGGAACACAAGACATTATAAGGAAAGAAAAACACATTGTGTCATGTCAACATACAATATGTTTTCATGGAATTTCACCCCACAACAAGTGACACATGATATGCACAACATCAAACAAAGATAGGGAATCTGATTATTCAACATCAAAACCCGTAAGAATGAAAAATATGCATGATATAAGATATCTTATGGGTATTAATCATCAGGATCGACATGTTTCATTTCTAAATAAGAACATATAAACACAAATAAAAATAAAAATTTAGGTCAACATGGAAGGGAAGCCTAAATGCATCCAGCGCTTTCTATTGTCCCTAGATGTTAAAAATCAATGTACAGTGAATAGAAGAATAACATGACAAAAAGAAGGTGTGAAATATATAACTCTCTATTTCTAGGTACCAACATTGTACAAGGGTCCTCCATATGGGAATAAAATTAACAAACAATCATGGGGGAATAGAGACATATACACTCTATCAATAAACGTAGAAGCGAGTACTACCTCATATATCATCCACCAACAAATCCCCATTCCCCCAATCTTGATCATATAAAGAGAGGGGTTGAAAGTATAGTGTTATGACTATAATGGAATCCCTGGGAGCTCTTCTAATGGTCAAAGCTAAGGATGAGGTTTCCTTAATATCCTCATTCAACAACTCGATCGAGGTGAGTGTGAGGGATCTCATAAATATTATCGCCAACACTAAAATATTCTCAAAAGAGTCAAACATACATGCCTCATAGGATGAAAATGACTAACCCTATGGTAACATGATGAATGAGGCATCTATAAAAACTCTACAAAAGGGGTAGTGAAAAACTAGGGAGAAGTCAGAGCTTGCTCCACTATAAGAATGGAAACCAAAAGAGGATCCACCTAAACATACGTATGATGGGAAAAATCATGCATGGGCCATACTCAAAATTTATTTGAGGGATGGAGGGGAGGATCTTCAACCCACTATAGATGGCCTTAACAACTTGGGAGAGATAGGATGGTAGTAAAAAATGGTATAGATTCAAGATGAGTGGACATAATTGTACTAGACACACACATGTGTGTGCAACACATTCACATGTGTAGGGAAAGGTGGGATGTTGGGCAAAGAGGTAATTAGTGGGGTTCCTTTCACTACAACATTTGGGGTCAAATTTCATGCCAATTTGCGATGTCACTACAATTTGTGTTTGTTTTTTGTGTTTTTTTTTGCAAGTGCTTCCGACGGTGTTGTAATAGCGATGATGACATCGTAATTGCAACACCCATTTGGTTATTAAAAAAAAAAAAAAGTGTCATTTGTAAGTTTTGTGAATTCAAATAGTTTCCGCAAAGATGGCACTGCACTTTTGTGTGGCGCGATGAGGGCATTTGAGTTTGGCATGCACGAAGAGGTCGACACCATGTGGGAAGAGGGCATTGGCACTTGAGGTAGGCATTTGAGTTTTGTCTTCTCATTAACTTAATTTCATTTTGATGGCATTTATTGATTTAATGGCACGATATGAATGTTAATAGTGGCATTGTTTACATCTAAGCATTTGGAATGCTCGATGACCTGCGAGCTTTGAGAGCTAGGGCATCGTTGCTATTACCTTCAAGGCATTGTGTGAAGTGTTTGATCTCTCTTTATTTTTGTTGTTGTTGACATTCACTATGTGGTACTACCTATTTATGATCATTTCATGAGGAAATATCTTGGTGGCTCACGGGATGCAAGCTAGAGCATCATACATTGTTTATGAGCTCACTATTTAATACTAGCATTGTTTACATCTTTTTATTTGGAATGCTTAATGACCCGTGAGCTTTGAGAGCTAGGGCATCATTGCTATTACCTTCAAGGCATTGTGTGAAGTGTTTGATCTCTCTTTATTGGTTTTGTTGTTGATATTCACTATGTGGTACTCCCCGTTTATGATCATTTCACGAGGAAATGTCTTGATGGCTCATGGGCTGAAAGCTAGGGCATCATACATTTTTCATATTGATCTCACTATTTAATACTGGCATTGTTTACATCTTTTCATTTGGAATGCTTGATGACCTGCGAGCTTTGAGAGCTAGGGCATTATTTCTATTACCTTCAAGGCATTGTGTGAAGTATTTGATCTCTCTTTATTTGTTTTGTTGTTGATATTCACTATGTGGTACTCCCCGTTTATGATCATTTCATGAGGAAATGTCTTGATGGCTCGTGGGCTGCAAGCTAGGGTATCATACATTGTTCATGAGCTCACTGTTTAATACTGACATTGTTCATGAGCTCACTGTTTAATATCTAGCATCATGCAAACATACATTAATACACTTATTGTTTTGAATTTGAGCTCGGGCATCATGCAATGTTATTGTTGTCATTGCATGCTTGCAACTATTGTGCACCATATATTGTTTTATACACTGTTTATTTCATTGAGACCGTGACCTTGGCATTTGTAATGTATTTTTTGTTATTGGATCAATACTACCATGTTGTTGAGTCTGTGTATGGCTTGACTCTACACATGCATAATTGTAGATGAGGATCAGTAATATGGTGTCAGGCATTGCTTAGATCCTTTGGATCTAACCTCATATTTTCCTTCCTTGCAGGTTTTGGATCATACAAGTGCATACTGGATTGAACCCCGAGTCAACACTTCATTACTTTAGGCAATGTCTGGTACCTTTAGTAATTATGTTCATCCACTTATGTATGTTTGCATTCATTCATATTCTTCTGACAGTTGGCTATTAGTGACCATATAGGACCATTCTTGATATTTTTGGGTCATTTGATGAAAAAATGTAAATAGGGACATTAGTAATAAAATAGGGGTATCTTAATAGGGATATATTAAGATTAATATCATAAGTAAAAACATTACATAGTGGCATTTAGATTAAGTACAATATGAATTCACATGCCTTTAATTATGATACACTTTTGAAATTATCACTCATTGGTCATTTGACAATTCAAGATATAAGTATCAAAATATAAACTGTTGTAAAAGGAAGAAACACATATGTATCATCATTTAATACAAAATATAAAAGTATCCCACAAACACACAGTTGCTATTATAACAACCATTTTCTAATCCCATGGTGTACTAGTCTCAAGGTAAGAACAATTTACTTAAGCCATCATATAAGTATCATCCTAAAGTTTAAATAGATATTGACTATGGATATACAACACTGAGCCATAATAGATTATTGAGTTTCACTGTAATTTCTATGTCCACTTACAATCATCCTACTACTTAAACTACAATTTCTATGTCCACTTACAATAATAAATTACAGAGTTTTACTGCAATTTATATGTCCACTTCCATTAAAATATATCACTCCTCCTGTTATATAGGCATCCTTCTCATTAAGTGTTGCCATTAAAATATATCACTCCTCCTGTTATATAATGTATATGCATACTTGTTTAAAATGTCATACTTGTTGCTCTTAAATATTATTATCATTTCACTCAAATTTACATGACATTAAAGCCAAGCCCAAAATGTATACATACGTGTAAGTATAGGAGAAGCTGGATTCTACAACTATTGAAAAAAAAAAACTATACCAGTAGCAGCTTACCAGAAACTCTACTTATGCTTACCACACCATACCTCAACATCATAATGCTTATCATTTTCAAGCTTCAGCGAGGCTTCATACCACACATTGTCCACAGATTTGTACACAACGCTGATATAGGCTGGAGGTAAACTACATGTGTAATGTAAACAACATGGTTGAATGCAATCTCTTTTGCGCATTTTCAAGAGTTTTCCCACCAATACAAGCGTAAATAACGCATTGAACATAATCTACAAACACTGCATGGTATGAAGTCTCGTTGAAGCTTGAAATATATCACTCCTCCTATTATTGTCAAAATTAAATTCAAATATTTATCAAAACATTTATTCTTGTAGAATTAAGATATCCTTATCTCAATAATAAAACAATCTTGCATAATAGCTTTTGAATCGCATTAACACATCCATGTTCTGTAGCATAGTTCATTTTAGAAGTGTATGGCTTGACTATGCACATTCATAATTGTAGATGAGGATCATTAATAGGGTGTCAGACATTGCTTAGATCCTTTGGATCTAACCCCATCTTTTCCTTCCTTGCAGGTTTTGGATCATACAAGAGCATACAGGATTGAACCCCAGTCAACACTTCATTACATCAGGCAATGTCTGGTACCTTCATTATTTATGTTCATCCACTTATGTATGTTTACATTCATTAATATTCTTTTGAATGTTGGCTATTAGCGACCATATATGACGATTCTTGATGTTTTTGGGTCATTTGATGAAAAGATGTAAAAGTTTCTTAAAAGTTTATATTTTTTATTTCAATTTTTAAAATCATAAAATGAATACAATTTAAAGATAACAAATTAAGATAATCTTTGTCTTCACTTTAAAAAAAACATAAATCTCATAAAGCATGGTAAAAACATAAAGCTCATAAAGCATGGTAAAAGAGGGCCCTAACTGTGGTAAAGTGGGAAAGTTGCCAGATTGCACTGCTCTTCATATGGCAGCTACTAAGGAATTATGTTATAAAATTTCAAGGCATGAAATTTCATACTTTTTGACATCATACTTTCTTCTCCTTAGCATTGAGTTTACAATGTGGAGGAGTCAAAAAAAATATATGTACAGTTATAAAATTTCATGCCTTGAAATTTGGCATGAAATTTTATAACATAGTTCCTTAGCATTTGATCTTTATATGGTAGTCATGACTTGAGGGAGGCATTTGAGCTTTGTCTTCTCATTAACTCAATTTCATTTTGATGGCATTTGTTGATTTAATGGCAAAATATGAACGTTAATACTAGCATTGTTTACATCTTTACATTTGGAATGCTCAATGACCCACAAGCTTTGAGAGCTACGGCATCATTGCTATTACCTTCAAGGCATTGTGTGAAGTGTTTGATCCCTCTTTATTTTTTTTTTGTTGATATTCACTATGTCGTACTCCCCATTTATGATCATTTAATGAGGAAATATCTTGATGGCTCGCGGGCTGCAAGCTAGGGCATCATACATTGTTCATGAGCTCATTGTTTAATACTAGCATTGTTTACATCTTTTCATTTGGAATGCTCGATGACCTGCGAGCTTTAAGAACTAGGGCATCATTTCTATTACCTTCAAGACATTGTGTGAAGTGTTTGATCTCTCTTTATTTATTTTTCTATTGATATTCACTATGTGGTACTCTATGTTTATGATCATTTCATGAGGAAATATATTGATGGCTCGCGAGCTGCAAGCTAGGGCATCATACATTGTTTATGAGCTCACTATTGAATATTAGCATTGTTTACATCTTTTCATTTGGAATACTTGATGACCCATGAGCTTTGAGAGCTAGGGCATCATTGCTATTACCTTCAAGGCATTGTGTGAAGTGTTTGATCTCTCTTTATTTGTTTTTTTGTTGATATTCACTATGTGGTACTCCTTGTTTATGATCATTTCATGAGGAAATGTCTTGATGGCTCGTGGGCTGCAAGCTAGGGCATCATACATTGTTCATGAGCTCACTATTTAATACTGGCATTGTTTACATCTTTTCATTTGGAATGCTTGATGACCTGTGAGCTTTGAGAGCTAGGGCATCGTTTCTATTACCTTCAAGGCATTGTGTGAAGTGTTTGATCTCTTTTTATTTTTTTTGTTGTTGATATTCACTATGTGGTACTCCCCGTTTATGATCATTTCATGAGGAAATGTCTTGATGGCTCACGGACTGAAAGCTAGGGCATCATACATTATTCATGAGCTCACTATTTAATACTGGTATTGTTTACATTTTTTCATTTGGAATGCTCAATGACCCGCGAGCTTTGAGAGTTAGGGCATCATTTCTATTATCTTTAAGGCATTGTGTGAAGTGTTTGATCTCTCTTTATTTGTTTTGTTGTTGATATTCACTATGTGGTACTCCTTGTTTATGATCATTTCATGAGGAAATGTCTTGATGGCTCATGGGCTACAAGCTAGGGCATCATACATTGTTTATGAGCTCATTGTTTAATACGAGCATTGTTTACATCTTTTCATTTGGAATGCTTGATGACCCGTGAGCTTTGAGAGCTAGGGCATCGTTGCTATTACCTTCAAGGCATTGTGTGAAGTGTTTGATCTCTCTTTATTTGTTTTTCTATTGATATTCACTATGTGGTACTCCCCATTTATGATCATTTCATGAGGAAATGTCTTGATGGCTCGTGGGTTGCAAGCTAGGGCATCATATATTGTTCATGAGCTCACTATTTAATACTGGCATTGTTTACATTTTTTCATTTGGAATGCTTGATGACCTCCGAGCTTTGAGAGCTAGGGCATCATTTTTATTACCTTCAAGGCAATGTGTGAAGTGTTTGATCTCTCTTTATTTGTTTTGTTGTTGATGTTCACTATGTGGTACTCCCCGTTTATGATCATTTCATGAGGAAATGTCTTGATGGCTCATGGGCTGCAAGCTAGGGCATCATATATTGTTCATGAGCTCACTGTTTAATATTGGCATAATTCATGAGCTCACTATTTTATATTTTGCATCATGCAAACATACATTAATACACCTACTATTTTGAATTTGAGCTCGAGAATCATGCAATGTTATTATTGTCATTGCATGCTTGCTGCTGTTGTGCACCATATATATTTTTATACACTGTTTATTTTATTGAGACCGTGAGCTTGGCATTTGTAATTTATTTTCTGTTATTGGATCAATGCTACCATGTTGTTGAGTCTGTGTAAGACTTGCAAGGTTTTACCCCAAAATTTATCAGTAATAAAATAGGGACATTAGTAATAAAATAATATACTTACTATTTTGAATTTGAGCTCAGGCATCATGCAATTTTATTGTTGTCATTGCATGCTTGCTGTTGTTGTGCACCATATTAGCAACAAGAATGCAATGTTATGAAATTTTGAGATTAAATTGGTGAGTTTGTATAGTTTCTCCATTTTAAAATAGCCTATGACTTCAAAGGAGGAATTATGAAATATAGTTGTAGGTGGTTATCTCTTCTATAATAATGGAGGAGTCAAAGGTAATGATCAATAAGGTTTCTGCTATTAGATCATACATATATAAATACACTTATTGTTTTGAATTTGAGTTCGGGCATCATATATTATTTTATACACTGTTTATTTCATTGAGACCATGAGCTTGGCATTTGTAATGTATTTCCTGTTATTAGATTAATATTGTCATGTTGTTGAGGTTGTAGATGTCCTTTTATTGATCTTTTATAAACAACATATATACCATGTTGACTCATAGCCCATGAGGTGTTGCTTGATAACACATTTGACATCATACTTTTTGCTACATTTTGGTCTTGATTTACTTACTACATGCATATGTTTCCTGAGTGCACATGTTCTGTAGCATAGTTCATTTTAGAAGTGTATGGCTTGACTATGCACATGCATAATTGTAGATGAGGATCATTCATAGGGTGTCAAGCATTGCTTAGATCCTTTGGATCTAACCCCATATTTTCCTTCCTTGCAGGTTTTAGATCATACAAGAGCATACTAGATTGAACCCAAGGTCAACACTTCATTACTTCAAAGAATGTTTGGTACCTTCATTATTTATGTTCATCCACTTATGTATATTTTCATTTATTCATATTATTCTGAAAGTTGGTTATTAGTGACCATATAGGACCATTGTTGATGTTTTTGGGTCATTTGATGAAAAGATGTAAATAGGGACAATAGTAATAAAATAGGGATATCTTAATCTTTATGAGCTCAAATTCAAAATAGTAAGTGTATTATTTTATTACTGATGTCCTTATTTTATTACTGATGTCCCTATTTTGAAGTGTTTGATCATTTCTATTACCTTCAAGGCATTGTGTGAAGTGTTTGATCTCTCTTTATTTGTTTTGTTGTGCATATACCTTCTTTGATCAACTTTGATATGCATAGGTGATGAACATTCATATTTTCCTAAGCATTACTTTGAGCTTTCCTTCAAACACATGTACTATTGTGAAAATCATCACAAATCCATTTGTTGCAGGAAAGCTCATAGTACACATGTCTGGATGTCTACATATTTTTCACCTGTTCATATACCAAATGATGAATGCTCAATTGTTATAATGGCAAAGCATTAGAATCATCCATATAGGACCTTCATTATTTATGTTCATCCACTTATGTATGTTTGCATTCATTTATATTCTTTTGAAAGTTGGCTATTAGCGACCATATAGGACCATTCTTGATGTTTTTGGGTCATTTGATGAAAAGATGTAAATAAGGACATCAGTAATAAAATAGGGATTGTTGTCATTGTATGCTTGTTGTTGTTGTGCACCATATATTTTTTTATACACTGCTTATTTCATTGAGACTGTGAGCTTGGTTTTTCTTTCAAAAGTGTATGGCTTGACTACGCACATGCATAATTGTAGATGAGGATCAATAATAGGATGTCATTCATTTCTTAGATATTTTTTATCTAACCCCCATCTCTCTTTTCTTTGCAAGTTCTGGATCACACTGGGGCACACTAGATTCATACCCGGGTAAAAAATTCATCACTTCAGGCAATGTCTAGCACCCTTATTATTTATGTTCATCCTCTTATATATGCATGTACTCTTGCATTTTCTTCTGAAAGTTATTTTCCTTGTATAATATATACAAGTTATTTTTCATATATATACATGTAATCTTTAGATGCAAAAATTTCTTTTCTTTTACATGTATCTTTACATGAAATGAACACAAATTAAACAAGATCATCTAATAATGCAAACTAGGGTATTGTAGTCACTCATCTAGTAATTAGTTCCCCAAACCATTACTAAGGATTGAACATAAGTCTAAGTCCTGAAACCTATTGTTCTATGTGTATAAAACAATATATGGTGCACAATAGCAACAAGCATGCAATGACAGCAATAACATTTCATGATGCCCAAGCTAAAATTCAAAACAGTAAGTGTATTAATGTATGATCTGATAGTAGCAACCTCATTGATCATTACCTTTCACTCCTCCATCATTATAAAAGAGATAACTACCTACAACTAGGGCATCATGCATTGTTTACGAGCTCACTATTTGAGCACCTCATGTCCCTATTTGATTGGTTGGTGCTCAAACAGTGAGCTCATAAATAATGCATAATGCCCTAGCTTGCAGCTCACAAGCCATCAAGACATTTCCTCATGAAATGATCATAAACGGGGAGTACCACATAGTGAATATCAACAACAAAACAAATAAAGAGAGATCAAACACTTCATACAATATATATTGTTTTGTAAAATTTTATTAAGACTAAATATACTGTTTATGAGCTCATTGTTTGAGCACCTCATGTCCCTATTTGATTGGTCGGTGCTCAAACAGTGAGCTCATAAATAATGCATGATGCCCTAGCTTGCAGCCCACAAGCCATCAAGACATTTCCTCATGAAATGATCATAAACAGGGAGTACCACATAGTGAATATCAACAACAAAACAAATAAAGAGAGATCAAACACTTCACACAATATATGTTGTTTTACAAGATTTTATTAAGACTAAATATATTATTTTATGAGCTCACTATTTGAGCACCTCATGTCCCTATTTGATTGGTCGGTGCTCTATTTATTATATTGATGTTATTAGATCAAATAGGGACATCAAATAGGGACATCAGTAATAAAATAATACATTTACTATTTTGAATTTGAGCTCATAAAGATTAAGATATCCTACTATTTTGAATTTCTATGTGCTTTGAGCTAATGAAATTTTTGTAATTTTGTAATTTAGAAAAAGAAAGTGTCGTTTGTAATTTTTGTGAATTCGAAGAGTTGCCACGAAGACGGTACTGCACTTTTGCATAGCGCAAAGAGGAAATTTGAGTTTGGCATGTGTAAAGAGGTCGGTACTGTGTGGGAAGAGGGCACTAGCACTTGAGGTAGGCATTTGAGCTTTGTCTTCTCATTAACTCAATTTCATTTTGATGGCATTTGTTGATTTAATGGCACAATATGAATGCTAATAGTGTGCATTGTTTACATCTTAGCATTTGGAATGCTCAATGACCCACGAGATTTGAGAGCTAGGGTATCGTTGCTATTACCTTCAAGGAATTGTGTGAAGTGTTTGATCTATCTTTATTTTTTTTGTTGTTGATATTCACTGTGTGGTACTCCCCATTTATGATCATTTCATGAGGAAATGTCTTGATGGCTCGCGGGTTGCAAGCTAGGGCATCATACATTGTTCATGAGCTCACTGTTTAATACTGGCATTGTTCATGAGCTCACTATTTAATATCTAGCATCATGCAAACATACATTAATACACTTACTATTTTGAATTTGAGCTCAGGCATCATGCAATGTTATTGTTTTCATTGCATGCTTGTTGTTGTTGTGCACCATATATTATTTTATACACTATTTATTTCATTGAGACCGTGAGCTTGGCATTTGTAATGTATTTTTTGTTATTGGATCAATGCTACCGTGTTGTTGATTTTTTGTATGGCTTGACTATGCACATGTATAATTGTAGATGAGGATCAATAATATGGTGCCAGGCATTGCTTAGATCCTTTAGATCTAACCCCATCTTTTCCTTCCTTGCAAGTTTTGATCATACAAGAGCATACTGGATTGAACCTCGGGTCAACACTTCATTACTTCAGGCAATGTCTGGTACCTTCATTATTTATGTTCATCCACTTATGTATGTTTGCATTCATTCATATTCTTTTGAAAGTTGGCTATTAGTGACCATATAGGACCATTCTTGATGTTTTTGGGTCATTTGATGAAAAGATGCAAATAGGGACATCAGTAATAAAATAGGCCATGTAAATGGTACCAGGCCAACCTAATCATCCCAACAAAATGTGTCATGTTTATCTTTGTCAAATACACTTGTTCACCATTTTATTCTTCTGGTGCTCCTAATGAGCATAGAGAGAGGCCAAAGAATCTTACAAGCCTAAAATGTCGGTATATCACTATATGGCCTCATAATTACTAAGCCAAAGGGGTTTTCTGATTTGAAAGACTTAGCAACCTCTAGGGTCATTTTATTTTTTGTTGCATTAACAGGACGTATGCTAGAAACATTATGACTGCGCATCCCTCTTCTCATCTCTTGAGTTTTTGTTTTCATAGATTTCACCATCTGACGTTCCTTTTCAATAAGAGATGACTATGAAAAATGATATTTTTATTTTCATTCAGAGAAGATCCAGAGTGATTTTGAGTCACAGAGGAAATGCCCTGATCCTTCCACAAGTGCTATTCTGATGAGTTCTTAATCACTTGATGAACATAAAATTATCTATTGAGTTGAAAAGAAAATCAACAGAAGACGCTAAAAATGAAGTGAAAAAACCTAAGGTTTCTTCTCAACGTAAGTAAAATCCTTTCCCTCAATGAAAGATTGAAGTCTTTCCAAACTCATTTCTCCCAAATTATGGGAAACTCTAAACTTACCATTTGAATAACCACAAGTTTTTATTTGTATGCAGGTCATTCCTCTAAGAGTCAAGAACATTTCCATCCATCTCTTACCGAAAAGGAACTTCAGATGGTGGAATCTATGAAAACAAAAATTGAAGAGATGAGCAGAGGGATGCGCAGTCATAATTTTTCTTTATGTGTGTCTCCCAATCCTCGAACAACGACAACCTAGGGTTCTTCATAGCATATCGTCTAAGCCATGTACCAGTTACAACCACTGCTCCTATAGGGTATTCTAATTCTTCACCATCGATAACTGAGTGATCCAATTTCTTTTTTGCCTCAACACAATGACACACATAAAGAACATGCACATAAACACAACAAATGAGAAACATAAATGTAGATATCACAACAGCTGAGAAACATAAATGTAGATATCCAAACAATTGTGACCGTGATGCCTACATTTATGTTTCTTAGCTGTTGTATCCCAGGACCCCTTATGACCCTTTACGACCCTTTACAATCCCTAAGAATACATCTTAGAGGTCTTAAAATGTTGTAAAGGGTCATAAGAGGCTCCTAGGAGGAGTCAAATGAGCTTCTACCTTCACATGGTTGGCCCTGTTAAGTAGAGAATGTTAAACTATTCTTGAAACAAAGAGAAGCTCAATAATTTAAGATCTCAATCCATGTACGAAAAATATATCGATCTATCTCAATGGCTACCAAATCAACAGATATCTACCAAGAATCCAGTCGCAAAGAAACACCACAGACCGCACCATGAACCCGCTGTGAAGAGGCATCCAATATCTCATAAGTCGCATCAAACGACCCACTTTCTATAATCTAAGTCTCTTAGCTTAGTTACCAAGAAGAAGACTTCTCCCAAGTCATCACGGACACCATAGTGATCTACGAATCTCCAATGTGCAAGTTTTGCATGTCGCTCTCTTGACATCACATCTAACTCAATAATCTATGAGCTGCTACCGAATCTACTACAAATTCATCTCCAAATGATCCATAACCAAATCAAGAGTAGGAACCAGATCTGCAAGAACACCCTTCTGAATTGATACCAACTCGGTCGATATATATATATATATATATATATATATATATATATATATATATATATATATATATATATATATATATATATATATATATATATATATATATATATATATATAGATATATATATATATATATATAGATATATCTATATATATATAGATATATATATATATATAGATATATATATATATAGATATATATATATATATATATATATATATATATCTATATATATATATATCTATATATATATATATCTATATATATATATATATCTATATATATATATATATCTATATATATATAGATATATCTATATATATATATATATATCTATATATCTATATATATATATCTATATATATATATCTATATATATATATCTATATATATATATAAAATTGATTTGCATCACATTTGTGATGGCCATAAAACAATGATGGCTATCTATCAAAAGAATCTGACATCCAGTCGTCGCATGTACAGCATCGTTGTCGGTGAAAAACTATAAATAATGGATAGTCGTCATAAAATTCTGACAGGTCTTTGTCAGATGTACAACATCGATGTTGTTAAAAAATACAATGGCATATATCCATCACACACTTCTGACGGATATCCATCACACTAACAACATCTCTATTGGCAAATAAATTACAAATGATGGTAACCCATCGGAAGATTCTGACGGGTCACCATCATTTTTATTTTTTTGCGACACCTATTCACAATTGGGATGACCAAAAATAGGTCTGACACCAAGTTCACCTTGTTGGCACCCCCTTCTTGCGATGTCCATTGTCGTTGTAATTACGACACCAATCAAAACCGTTAGTTTTTTTTACTGCAAAACTGTGATGTCGGGTGGTGTCAGTATATTGACGGTTAACCATCCCAATTCAGACAACCTGACGTTGGAAAAAGGTCTCAAATGTACTAGTGTTTAAGGGTGAAATTAAAACATTTACCTACTTGGTATATATGTTGATAGTCAATCCCAAAGTGATGGGAAGCGAGACAAAGGATCTAGCTAGTCAAAAGGTTAGAGCAATGGGAATAGAAATAGGATCATGGACAAGAGCAAAAGCAGGAGCAACCCTTCACAACAGTCACAAGCTCTAGGGCCTTTTCCCACTAGCAATGATTATGCTCACATGTAAGTTAGTTCTAATGTAGTTTTTTGACTATGTTGAGAGGACTTCAAGGATTCAGTGACACCTTGCTCCATTAGGGTGGTTATCGATGCCATTATTTGCAAAGAAGAGGGTCCCATCAATACAGTAGGAGGTGGAACCAAAGAAGTAATTATAGGCTCGACCATGGATACCCTTCCCCTTATCACCTTGAAAGTGGTAGGATAAATGGAGGGTGACCTTGATGGATGAGGATAAGGTGTTCAAGGAGAGGGAGAAGTCCCTTGTGACCTCTTACCTTTACCATAAATGGTGGGGTGAGGTATCTCCATAAGAATGGGGATTGAAAAAAGAGGGTGAACCTTTGACTTGGGTAATAAGGGTACCTTTCCATTTGTTTGTACTAGGTTCAGACATGAGAAATAAATATACTAATAGTGGTTGTTAAGTCTATGGTGGGTGAATAGGATTCCTTGAGGCACACATTTACCTTTTGCTCTCGATAAAGATGAGACAAAAGATAAAGCACATTGAATTGTAGGAGAGGACTAGAAGGAAGGGAAAAAATGTATGAGGGGTGATAGGTGCTATAGACTTGAAATATAATTCTTGGGCTTTTTACTTTTGATAGGAAATGAATGAAGCATTTTTTCAGGGATGTAGGGGCCCTACAAAGTAGGCCATAATTTTTTTAGCAAGAAGAACCCATGGGATAATAGGGGTTGATAACCAATATCCTATGCCTTGTGAATAGTATCCTCATGGGATAACTTAAGGCATTTATCCATGATAGAAAGGATTAATCCAATGAAGACAAGCTAGGGAATTCCCAACTTGACCCTAAAGAGGTCCAAAAAAAGTTATGAAGACCACATTGGGTCCCACCTAGGCTGCCAAGGTAGTTGATCCTAAAGGGGGAAGTGGTAGCTCGTCATGGGTCCTAATGATTACCGAGAAATTTTTTAACTACACATGATTAAGTTCATTCAAAAAGAGAACCTCTTTTATGATAATTTCTATGCGTCTTGCAAGGTGAACCATTACACCTCTAAAAGAGGCCCTGTTGACTAGTGTTGGGATATAGAGTGAACTAGGCTCTCCATTATAAGGGGAATAAAAAGGGGTGAAGTATATGTTCATCTCAAACACCCTCTAATTAGTTAATGTTATGAGAGTGATCTTCTCCATGTTGACAAAGGTACTATCATTCAACGAAGGAGGAGACGATGATGATATAGAGATAATGTTGATAAAATGCACTGGAAAAGGATCAATGTAGATATGAAGCTCACTATTCACTTTTTCCAATTACTTGTTTGTATTTGGATTCCTATTATTAATCCAAATAGAACCCATGTATATATGGTCTTGGACTAAATGTTGGAAACTCATGCAATGCTTAGTGTTGTGACTAGGAACATGATGGTATTGATAAAAATTTGATTCATTAAACCAATGAGGGTATGAATAATTATTAGGAAGAGGCCCAATTTTAGGGAGAGCCAATATGTCACCCTTTAACAACTTATGCAAAATAATCTCAAAGGAATGGACCAATTTAGTGAAGACCATATTAATTATGATTTTGTTGAAAAATAATTTCTCTTTAAGGTCTGTAGGAGTCTCATTATATTAGCCACAACCTTTTTATTTTGGGAACCACCCAGGGAAGATGTTCCTCTATAGGCATTCAAAGAAAAATCCTTGAATTGGGCCATATTATGTTGCTAATTTATCAAAGCACTACAAACACATGAAATTTGGGTTCTAGTTTAGAGAAATCTTTTCCCTTAATGTCAACTTTAAGTTTTTGATGAAAATCCTCTAGAGATCACCATCAAGAAATTCATAGGGTAATTTTGTGGAGATGGCCTAATACCTTGAAATTAATTCAATTATCTTTTCATTCACCTTTTGCCTTTAATTGTAAAGAAAATAAGAAGAGAAAGGAAATGAAAGTAATCCAAGAGAGATAGTTAAAGAAGAGGATGTTACCATGAACTAGGAGCAAACATTCAAAATCCAACACAAGGAGACAAGAATATTTTTGAAAGGGGAAAAGCAAAGAAAAACCCTATGATATTATGAATATGGAAAAGCTTGAGAGAGAGAGAGAGAGAGAGATCATTTACAATAACTTCATGCAAATAAAATAAGAGAGGAGAGAATCTCTTTTATAGAGATGAGGAGAGGAGTTACCAAGTAACTCACCAATCTATGAATGCCATCATCCATAATAGGTGTGTGAAAAGTGTAAAGATCCTCTTAAGGAGAATAAACTATTTTCCTTATTAAAGGAACTAAAAAATATGGCATGTCCTCCCACTTGGACTAGAGGACAAAATACATGTAGAGATTCCATAGGAATCTCCTAATTAAATAAAAAGGAGGATACATTGGTTTATCCTCAAATAAATAAATACAACCAAGGAAAGAATAACTATTCTAATACCCCACCCTTAATCTTTACTTGGGGAGTTTACATCAAAGGGTAGCAACCCCAAATTTTTACAATGATATTAAAATTTCTCTTTAGAAAGCGTCTTTGTCAAAATATCTACAACTTGATCTTCCCCCTTGCAATAGATGAGGGACACTTGCTTGTCTTCAACTTTCTCTCTAATAAAATGATGTTGGAGTGAAATATGCTTTGTCCTTGCATGAAAAATAGGATTCTTTTCCAAGGTAGTGGCACTTTGGTTGTCACAATATAGAGGTGTAGGTTCTTGTAATCTTCAAGTAATCTTCTAATCCATAAGGCTTCTTTAGATGCATTATTACATTCTTTATATTCAGCTTCGATGGAACATAGAGAAATAGAATGTTCTTTTTTAACTTTCCAAGAAATTGCACCTGAACCAACAAAGAAACAATAACCACAAGTAGATTTCCCATCATGGGGATCTCCACCTAGATTGGAATCAGTAAATCCTTTTAAGGAAAAATTAGCATTGAAATCATAAAATAAACCGATATTATTAGTGCCTTTAATATAACGTAGTATTCTTTTAGCAACTTTGAAATGTGTTTGTTGTGGTTTAGACATAAATCTTGAAACTAAACCAACACTAAAAGCTATATCAAGTCTAGTAAGAGTTAGATAATTCAAACTTCCTAATAGTTGTCTATAAATATTTGTAGGATCCACAAAAGGAGTTTGCATGTCTAACATCAACTCAGTTCCTAATTCACATGGAATAGAAACATGAGTAGCTTTATTCATCTTAATTTTTTCTACAAGATTTGTAGCATATAGTTTGAGAAAGAAAAATACCCTTAGGGGTTTGCCAAATTTTCATTCCTAAGAAATAATGTAAAATCCCTAAATCCGTCACTTGAAATTTTTTATTAAGTTGAGACTTAATATCTTAAATTAAAGAATTTGAACTAGAATTGAGAATAAAATCATCCACATAAAGAATAATAATGACAATATCATCTTGAGTATGTCTAATATAGAGATTAGGATCATTTCTAATTCTAACAAAATCTTGAGAGATAAAGATACAATTGATTTTTTAATACCATTCCCTAGGTGATTGTTGTAATCCATGGATAGATTTCCTCAATTTAAAAACTAAATGAGCATTACCTTCTTTAATAAAAACAAGGGGTTGAGACATATAGATTTATTCATGTAACTAAACATTTCAAAAAGCACTTTTAACATCCATTTGGTGAATAGGCAAATTCATTTTAGAAGCTAAAGCAAGCACAAATTTGATTGTAGGCATCTTAGCAATAGGAGAAAAGGTTTTATTATAGTCTAATCTTTCAATTTGAGAAAAACTTCTTGCTAATAGCCTAGATTTAAACTTACTAATCTCATTGTTAGCATTTAATTTTGTTTTGTATAGCCATTTGCATGAAACTAAATTCTTACCATGAGGTAAACGAACTAGATCCCAAGTGTTATTAGAAAGTTAAATGTCATATTCCTCTTGCATGGCTTTTTACCAATGAGGTTGTATGTTATCTTGTTCAAATGTAGTAGGATAATTAGCATTAATAATAGAAGTCATCAAAGAATGATTGTAAAAATTAATTCTCCTCAGTTTAAGACCACTCATTCTAGATAAATAATCATCACCTTCATGAAGTAAATCTTTAAGTCATTTAGGATTTCTTTTAGAAGTAACGAAATCATCACTAAGAGGAGTAGAGATATTAGTATCATCATGATTATCAATAGATGAAATAGAAATAGATTCATTAGGAATAGAGTTTAGAGAAGGGTTTTGGTCCTCTGCAACCACAATTTTGCTTCCACTAAACTCTAAATCTTGAACATTGGAGCAATCATGAACTCCATTTTCTGCAATACACACATCTCTAGCAACTTAAACTTTATTAGTAGTAGGATTATAAACTCTATATCCTTTAGTGTGTTCATCATACCCAACAAATATATAAGGAGAAGATTTAGCATCTATTTTTTGTCTCTTTTGTTTAGGTGTGTGAACATAAGAAATGGAACCAAAAATCCTTAATTTGCCAATTTGGGTTTCCTACCTAACCAAGCTTCTTCGAGATTTTTATCCTTTAATGCTTTAGTAGGAGTCCTATTAATAAGATAAGTAGTACATGACATAGCTTCATCCCAAAACTTATAATCCATATTTTTATCATGCAACATGCATATAGCTATTTCAATAATGGTTCTATGCTTCTTTTCTGCCACACCATTTTGTTGTGGTGTATAAGGAATAGTAAGCTCATATTTAATTCAAAAGGATTTCAAATAAGAATGAAAATCATTATTGGCATATTCCTTCCCATTATCGATTCTAAGGATTTTAATTTTAAAACCAGATTGTCTTTCAACAAACATATGAAATTAAACAAATATATCTAGAACTTTATCCTTACTATGCAAAAAATAGATCCAAGTTCTTCTTGAAAAATCATCCACAAAAGTAAGAGCATACTTAGAACCTTGAATGGAGTTATTCTCCATGGGATCCAAAAGGTCACTATGAATGAGGTGAAACTTATGATGTTCCCTCCAAGATTGACCATGAGGAAAAGGTTCCCTATGCATCTTACCACTCATGCAACCATTGCATATAATTTTGGAAGAAACAAAATGAGGCAATCCATCAACCATATTTTCTTTTTGCATCAAAGCTATACAATTAGAATTTAAGTTCCCAAGCCTTTCATGTCAAATATTAAAGTCCACATTAGAATGAAATGAGTGCCTTGAAGAGGCAAATTCATAAAATTTAAACAAATTATCATGATCCAATTTAACATTAGCAACAACTTGGTTAGATTGGGGATCAATAACATAGAATATCCTTATGAAATTCAACCTTATAACCTTGAAATAACTTAGAAACTAAAAGAAGAATAGTTTTCAATTAAGGAACTAATGCAGGAGCATCCTAGGATTCTTGGCAATCCTGTGTCAACCAAAAATATGTTTGTTTGGAAAGGTAGATTAGTAGTTTTGATCTTAGTCGGTGAAGTATTTGCTTAGTTTTGGAGTTTGGTTGCTCAGTTTTTGTGGTTATCAAGGTGCTTGGTCTCTGAAGAACGCTTGGTAACTGAAGGCATTGGTTGCTTCTAGTGCTCAGCAATAACTGCGTTGCTCAGTGATACTTGGCATGGTCAGTTCACTGGTGCTCGGTTATTTCTCTATTGCTCAGTGTTTGGTTACCGACGGGTCTCAATTTTGCTTGCTGGCACTCGATGTTCTTGCAGACCGACATGGTTGTTTGGATGGATCAGCTTGGATGACTAGTGCATTTAGTTTGGGTCATGTTCCTTGAGTTATGGATTGACCATTAGACGTATGGGGATCTAGATCTAGTGTGTTGCATTCTCCTATGTGGATCTGGATATCGACATGGATAATTAATTATTGTTAGGCTATTTGAGAGCCGGCCATCTTTTACATTTAATATTTGTATACTTTGGAAGCCAACTGGGCTTTGGAATTTAATTATTTGTAAAGCTGACTTGTTGCTTGGAATTAGTATTTAAGTAGATGTTTGGGTAGTTGTTTGGGAGTTGGGGGGATGAGATCTAGAATTCAGATTTGGAAGATAGCAGAGTTAGTAGCTTGCAAGCTTAGGCACAAGAAGATTGCTTGGTGGCCTATGTGCACAAGTTTAGATCTTTCTTGGAGTGTCTACTAGGGTCCTGTTGTGTTACAGACCTGGACTAGCTGAGAGGTGTATTAGATCCTACGTGATCTTGTACAACTATTCTTGTTTTGTAATTGGCCATAACCGAGAAGGCCTTACAGCCTGACACATTGCATGTAATCAGTTGTTGATGAATAAATATACTTGTTATCTCTCAAATCTGGTGTTATTGTTGGTTAATTCCATTGTGTTGTGGTTTGGATGCAAGTTTGGATAGTCCTTAATTGGATCCTCCATCCTTGACTACATCAAGTGGTATCAGAGTGAGCTCATCTTGAATGTGTGGATAGATCACCGAAGGAGAGGCAGTTTGCACCAGGATCTTGGATTTCAGATGCCTTTAAGGAGAGCTTGTGAGATCTCAGAGGAGGAAGCTACTGGAGAATTCAATCTTGATGATTTTAGAGCTTTGCATAAACAAGTGCAAGATTTGCAAGAGGAATTGAGAAAGAAGAAGACTACACCGAAAGAAGATAGTGATGATGAATCTGAGGAAGAAGATCATTTTGAAGAAGCTAGAGATCCTAAATAAAATAGAATCCTAAAAGCTATGTCTAAAATTGGGAAAAGACCTAAGATTGAAGTTTATGCATTTGTTGGAAGCCTTAGGCCAGAAGAGTTGATTGATTGGATTAATGAGATGGATGAATACTTTGAGTATGAAGAAATGGAAGATCCTGATAGGGTTAGATTTGCAAAGAAAAAACTAAAGGGTAATTCAAATATTTGGTGGAGGGAAGTTCAATTGGAAAGAAGTAGGAGAGGAAAGGAAAAGATCACTAAATGGAACCGAATGGTTGACAAGTTGAAAAAGAAATTCATTTCGGTGGATTATGAGTTAGACATGTTTAAGAAGATGCAAGCCTTGAAGTAGACTAACAAATCAGTGCAGGAGTATACTAAGGAGTTTTACATAATCCTCATTAGGATTGGTCATTCTGAAGCTGATAAAGAGAAGGTTGCTAGGTATGTCTATGGTTTGAGGCTTAGTATTCAAGAAGAGTTACTTACTGTTCAGATGACAACAATAGGAGATGCTTATCAAATGGCATTGAAGATTGAAGAGAAGCTAAATAAGAAGTTTGAAGAAAGACAAAATAATAGGAACCGAGGTGGTAAGGCTGGTGAAATTGTTGTTGAAGGTAATGTGGTAGAGAATCCTAAGAAGACTGATGTGGGATCTAGCAGTGGTCAAGTCACTAAGAATTTCAATACTGGATCGAGAGGAAGGTGGAAAAATGAGTTCATTGGTACTTGTTATCAATGTGGTGAAGCGGGTCATAGAAGTTTTCAATGTCCTAAGAAAAGGGTTGCACTAACTACCGAGGAAGACATTGAGAATGTTGCAAAGAAGGGTGAATTTCTGATCACTAGGAGATTGGCTACGTGTGTCCAAGAACAAGTGCAAAGAATAAATTTGTTCAGAACCAGATGTAAGTGCAAGGGTAAGGTATGTAATTAACAAGATCAGATTTACACAATCCATTATGATTCACAATAAGTTTCTGGATTCGATTGTGTGAGTTTTATTGGATCAACATTTCGGATCACACTCTGTGATCCATCATCAGGAATAGAGAGTAGGAATGAAAGGTAAAATGTGCAAACAAAGCCTCTTACAAGAGATATAAGAGGAGTTGGGGAATGAGCAACACGTCAACCGAGGAAGAGAATAAAAGAAAAAAAGGGAACAAAAACTAATTAAAAATGAAGAGCAACACAAAAAAGAGTGACCCAAAGGGAACTAAGCAAGAGTGAAAAAGCTAATCAATAAGTTAAAAAATGAAAGACTAATAACAAAACACAATAAGAAGAAAGATACAAGTCAAAATAAAAAGAATAAAAAGAAAACAAAAAATTAACAACCGAACAAGAGCACGACAAACCAACAAAAAAGAGATAAGTAATTATATATATAGGCTCGGAAGTATATATATATATGTGTGTGTGTGTGTGTGAACCTATATATGTATATACATAAACAAAAAATATCTATATGCGAATATAAGTACCAATATATACATATATAAGTAAATATAGATATACCTATATATCTAAATGTACCTATATATGTATATACAAAAATACTAGAATATATGAATAACTAATCTGAACTAAGGAAACCAAAAATAGAAAAGAAAAAAATAAACAAAGAGGTTAACAAATAAGCAAAGGCAAAGAAAAATAAACTAATGATATATATATATATATATATATATATATATATATATATATATATATATATATATATATATATATATATATATATATATATATATATATATATATATATATATATATATGATGAAGGGCACTCCCCTTAATACCACAAACACATAATAGACATAGAGAAACAACAACAGCAAGAATAGAAAATGGGCTTCTTATTATCTCCACAAATGTGGAATTACAAACTTTCAGAATTACAATATGTAAAGCCACATGGGCCTTTCCCTTACAATATTCTGTAGGATAAAGCCTCGAATCAATACCCAAATCTACTACCCAGAACTATCTTGAACTGCCTAAGACAACACTACAGCCTTCCTTATATAGGTAATTTCCACTGCCCGAGAAGGTTCCATAAATTTAGCCTTTTAGGGCTGACCAAACTTAGAATTATTTTATTTTCACAATTTTTACAATAGGGTCGGCTCAAAAGAAATACGAAAAATGCTTTTCGGTAGCTCAACTTCCGGAGGCCATAACTTTTTAACTATAGCTCCATTTTTCTATGTAACCACTTTTTGAAAATGCCACGACAAAATCTATAGTGCCTGACAGGTGCTAGCGCCAGTCAGCTAGGGGTCGATCGCGATCAGGAGCCTCTAAGGCCTTCAAAATTGACCTGAAAGATTTCATACCCGAAAACCTCAATAACTTCACCAATACTGATGATGTGGCAATGAAACTCGACTAGAAGGCTGAAATGACTGAGATGAACCTCCAACTAGGAAATCAGAACATTTTGAGATTATATGACCAACTTACTAAAAATAGTAATTTTCCATAAATAGTAGCTCTACACAAGATAGCCCTTAATGAAAAGCAAACAGAAATATTTTTGGGTGATGCAAGATTGCTCTTACACCCTGGATGCTCCTGCATCAGACACCTGGGGTAATTTGAGAAGTGACCATGTCATGGCTTAGGTGTACAGAGGAAAACTAAGATGGTTAACCTCCTCCTTCATTAGCCATGATGAATCTTCAATAGGTCATCCTTTCCATTTGACCAAATACTCTTCATATGTTCGGTTCCTTGTGCTTCTACCAACACAACTATCCAGTATGTCTTCATTCTCCTTGATATCTAAACTAGTTGCTGGAATACTCCACTGTGCTGATGTAACCTCATCCTCAACACCTCCTTCATGATACTCTAAAACATTAAATACTGGTGAAATATTCAGCTCAATAGGCAACTCGACCTCATATGCATTTCCTAAATCATGCTTCTTCAGTATCTTACATGGCCCAAACTTCTTCATTTTCATCTTGTTATATGTACCAACTGGAAATCGCTCCTTCCACAAATGAACCATGACTTCATCTCCAAACTGAAATTCTTTATGCCTCATTTTCTCATCTGCCTTAGCCTTATAGCGTGCATTCATCTTAGAAATGTGTTTCCTCACCTCCTCATGGATGTTCTTCAAATATTCTGCAAAATCCTCAGCTTCAACACTACTTATTTCTCCTTTATCTATCTTTCTCAACTCAAATGCATTTCTGGGACTACTTCCATATACAATCTGTGGATGATGTGAGGAACTAAACTTCAAATCTATCTCCAACTCTTCACTTTCTACTAGTGTCATTCTGTGTGCTGCTTTATTTGGCAAAATGGCACTTGGAATCAAGTCCATCTGATGACTAATCTTCCTTACTAGTGGTAATCCATTAGGTACATTATCAGATACAATATCCTGAAACTCATTCAATAATTCTGCAACTTCTACAAGTACATCTTCTACTTCCTCTTTTCCAGCCTTTGAAATTAAGGTAAAACACATATGCTCATGCCGCATACCATCTGAAAAATTTTCTCTATCAACAAAAGTTATTTTTGCATTACCACATACCTTTTCTTTAGTCTCCTTCAATGGCTTTAGCTTATGTCGCAGTCCATCCTTTTTCAAGGAATAGGTATTCGCATGACCATCATGTACAACACATTTGTCAAACTACCATGACCTACCCAACAACATATGACATGCATCCATTAGATATGATATCACATAGTACCTCATCTTGGTACCCGCTGATCTTGAACTTCACTAGGCACTGTTCACTGACCATGACCTTGTGGTCATCCTGCACCCAGGCAACCCGATATGGATGTGGATGTTTCTACCTCTTGAGCTTCAACTTTGTCACCATCTCTTCTGACACCAAATTATCAGTACTGCCACTATCAATAATCACATCACAACACTTACCCTCACACTTGCACCTAGTGTGAAACAGGCTCCTCCTTTGTTCAGGTTCATTCTCACCACTCAGCAAGATGCATCTGTTGATCAATATTTCTCCTCTTTCAGCATCTTTAGAATTTGAGAATCTAGCATCTTCATCTACATGTGCTACTCTAGCCTGGCCTTCATTCCTCCTATCCATCCTTCCTTGGCATTGAGGACATTTAAATGCCCTATGACCTTCTTCTCCATAGTGAAAACATGTTCCACGGAAGCCTCCTCTTCCTGAACCTTGTCCTCTTCCTCTTCTTCTCTGATCTCTATTATTCTGATCATGGAAATAATTAAAATCATCTCCTCTCTGATTCTAACTATTACTGGCCTCATCCTGCTTTTTTGGATTTTCATTTTGATCTTCATATGACCATTCACCAAATCTTCGATCATGACCTCTTCCGCTTTGTCTACTCTCAAACTTCTTGCTCAACTTTTCCTCTACTTTTAGGGCAAACTGGTATGCCTCTTCAATATTGTTCATTCAAACCAGATTCAACTCCTCTTGAATGCTTGGCCTCAACTCATTAAGGTAACGGGCAACTTTCTCCTTATCAGCTTCCGCATGTCCTATTCTGATGAGGATTCGATAGAGCTCCTCTGTATACTCCTGAACAGATCATCCCACTTGATTCAAATTTTGCATTTTCCTTAGTAGGTCAAGCTCATAATCAACACGGATGAACTGTCACTTCAATTTATCCACCATCTGATCCCATCTTGTGATTTTATCTTTCCCTCTTCTATTTCACTCCAATTGAATCTCTTGCCACTAGATCTTTGCATGACCTTTCAATCTGGCCTTTGCAAACTTGACCTAATCAGGATCCTCGATATCTTCATACTCAAAATATTCTTCACATTCATTGATCCAGTCGATTAATTCTTCTGGGTTAAGATTTCTGAAAAATGTCAGAACCTCAATCTTAGGTCTTTTCCCAATCTTTGAGATGGCTCAGAAAAGTCTTTCTTCCTCTTGGTTCACAACTTTGACTTCTCCTTCTTGATCTTCTTCTTTGGCTTCATCCTCGCTTTCATCTCTAACATTAAGATTCATTCCTCTGCGAATCTCTTCTTGCAATGCTCACACTTGTCTCTGGAGTGCTCTAACCTCAGGTGTTACAACGCTAACTCTTCCACCACGTTCCCTTCATGGAGGCATTTTCACGCTTCTCGTTGAAACCCTAACCACACTCCTAGTGCAAACTACCTCACAGTCGGCAATCTGTTTACATAGAAACCCTAACCACAGTCCTGGTGTAAACTACCTCACAATCGGTGATCTATTTACACACTCAGGAACTCTTGCTCTGATACCACTTGATGAAGGGCGCTCCCCTTAATACCACAAACACATAACAGAAATAGAGAAACAACAATAATATGCAAGAATAGAAAATGGGATTCTTATTATCTCCACAAATGTGGAATTACAAACTTTTAGAATTACAATATGCAAAGCCACATGGGCATTTCCCTTACAATATTATGTAGGACAAAGCCTCGAATCAATACCTAGATCTACTACCTAGAACTATCCCGAACTACCTAAGACAACACTACAGCCTTCCTTATATAGGCAATTTCCACCACCTGAAAAGGTTCCAAAAATTTAGCCTTTTAGGGCCGACCAAACATAGAATTATTTTATTTTCACAATTTTTACAATAGGGTCGGCTCAAAAGAAATACAAAACATGCTTTTAGGTAGCCCAACTTCCAGAGGCCATAAATTTTTAACCATAGCTCCATTTTTCTATTGTAACCACTTTTCAGAAATGCCACGATGAGATCTATAGTGCCTGACACGCGCTTGTGTTAGTCAGCTAGGGGTCGATCGCGATTTGGAGCCTCTAAGGCCTTCAAAATTGACCTGAAAGATTTCATACCCAAAAACCTCAATAACTTCACCAATACTGATGATGTGGCAATGAAACTCAACTGGAAGGCTGAAATGACTGAGATGAATCTCCAACTGGGAAATCAGAACATTCTGAGATTATATGACCAACTTACTAAAAATAGTAAGTTTCCATAACTAGCAACTCTGCACAAGATAGCCCTTAATGAAAAGCAAACAGAAATATTTTTGGGTGATGCAAGATTGCTCTTACACCCAGGATGCTCATGCATCAAAATATATATATATATATATACTTCCGGGCCTATATATATAATTACTTATCTCTTTTTTGTTGGTTTGTCGTGCTCTTGTTCGGTTGTTAATTTTTTGTTTTCTTTTTATTCTTTTTATTTTGACTTGTATCTTTCTTCTTATTGCGTTTTGTTATTAGTCTTTCATTTTTTAACTTATTGATTAGCTTTTTCACTCTCACTTAGTTCCCCTTGGGTCCTTCTTTTTCGTGTTGCTCTTCATTTTTAATTAGTTTTTGTTCCCTTTTTTTCCTTTTATTCTCTTCCTCGGTTGACGTGTTGCTCCTTCCCCAACTCCTCCTATATCTCTTGTGAGAGGCTTTGTCTACACATTTTACCTTTCATTCCTACTCTCTATTCTTGATGATGGATCATGGATTGTGATCCGAAATGTTGATCCAAAAAAACTCACACAATCGAATCCAGAAACTTACTATGCAAGGTATGTAATGTTATATTTGATGGTGGTAGTTCTGAGAACTTTGTTTCAGAAGAGATGGTTAGTAAGTTGAATTTGGAAAGAAAGAAACATCCTAATCCTTATCAGATTACTTGGATACAAGATGTGTCTAAGGTTAGATTGAAGAACAATGCTTGCTTAATTTTCAGATTGGATCTTATCATGATGAGATATTGTGTGATATATTGCCTATGGATGCTTGTCATCTGTTGCTCGGTAGGCCTTGGCAATTTGATAGAAATGTTTTGTTTGATGGTTGTGTAAACACTTATGTGGTTAGGCATGTGGAGTTATCAAGTGTTGTCCTTACGAAAAACCTCAGAAGCAGAGGATTGATAAACCTACTCCTACAAAGCTTAGTTTGAAAGAGAAGGAGAATGATATATCTGGAGAGTTTGTTGAGATTAAGAGGAAGATGGTCTTTCTAATAGAAATAGTACAATAGATAATGACATTTATGGCATAGAGAGATGTGGATGATGTCAAGTTGATTGAGGAGTCCAGAGAGGATAGTATTTACCGAGGTACTGATGTGGTCGGTAGTGAAAGGAATGGTCAGAGTCAGTTATTATCAGTTACAAATAGAAAATATAAGAGAAGTGGGAAGCAGGAAAACTTGATACAAGGGACAATGGATGAAGTGAAGACAACTTGGAATGAAGGACAAGAGGAGATATGGGTTAAGAACAAATATGGCATACCTCTTCTGATTCCCTTAAGGCATTCCTGATTTCCTTATGATAAAATCTTCTTTACCTAGGGTCTTTGATGCAGGAGCATCCTAGGATTCTTGGCAAATCTTGTGTCAACCAAAAATATGTTTATTTTGAAAGGCAGATTAGTAGTTTTGATCTTAGTTGGTGAAGTATTTTCTTAGTTTTGGAGTTTGGTTGCTCAATTTATGTGGTTACCGGGGTGCTCGGTCTCTAAAGAATTCTTGATAACTAAAGGTGTCGGTTACTTCTAGCACTCGATGATAACTGTGTTTCTTGGTGATACTTGGCATGGTCAGTTCACTGGTGCTTGGTTATTTCTCTGTTGCTCAGGGTTTGGTTATCGACAGGTCTCAGTGTTGCAGCTTGCTAGCACTCAGTGTTCTTGCAGATCGACTTGGTTGTTTGGATGGATCGAATTGGCCGACTGGTGCATTTAGTTTGGGTCGTATTCCTTGAGTTATGGATTGACCATTGGACATGTGGGGACCTAGATCTAGCATGTTGCATTCTCCTATGTGGATCTGGAAGCCAACATCGATAATTAATTATTGTTAGGCTATTTGAGAGCCGACCATGTTTTACATTTAATATTTGTATACTTTGGAAGTCAACTGGGCTTTGGGATTTAATTATTTGTAAAGTTGACTTATGGCTGGGAATTAGTATTTAAGTAGATGTTTGGGTAGTTGTTTAGGAGTTGGGCGGATGAGATCTGGAATTTAGATTTGGAAGATAGCAGAGTTAGTAGCTTGCAAGCTTAGGCACAAGAAGATTGCTTGGTGGGCTATGTACACAAGTTTAGATATTTCTTTGATTGTCTATCAGGTGTGTATAGTCGAATGTGGACCTCTAATCCAACTACACACGCAACATGGTCATTACTCACATGATCGAATTATGAGAGAGAGTATAAATTACTCAATCTAAAATTCATGGTGAAGCGACATGTTGCCTCCTATGTAGACGACGTGTTTAATTACTCTCAAATTGGAGAGCCAACAACCATAAGACCAGTTCTACAATGGAGGATTTGAAAGAATGAAAATTAAACAAAATGACATTAAGCTAAGAATGAATATGCAATTATGCTAAGAGCTTGAAAGAGATATGAAGTGCAATTTAATCTAAATAGCTTGAAAGAAATAGATATTAAACTATGAGAATGTAAGCAAATTAATCTAATATGAGAATGCAATACTATGCTAAATGATAAATTAAGCTAATTGCAAATGAAAGCTTGAAAATAACAAGTTGAGACTAAAAATCGCTATAGTTTAATTGCTCTCCTTGAATGAACAAATGAGGTTCATTAAATAGAAAAGCCCGGGGGAGAGAATGAAGAGGTTCTTGATTTGAAACTCCTGACTCTTCATTCCCATTTGAGATAAAAATGCATAAATTACTTAATTAAAAGAATGGAAAATGCCACATAGGGTGACCTTTCGAATAATGTGAATTATTAATTCAAAAAAGAGTGTCCATTCAAATAACAAGTAATTATTAATTCCTTTTCATGTATATTAGCCAAATGGGGTGGGTTTAATTTAATTCCAAGCACTTAGGACTTTAGAATTAAATTAATTTATCATAGGGTTTATTTAGCTAATAAAGTCGAAGACTTAGGAATTAATTATAATATTTGATTAATGCAATTAGAGTTTTTGCAATTGACATCAAGTCGAATTAAGTCATGTAGGAGAGAGAAAATTTCCTAGGAAACTAGGACTTTGGAAATGTAAAATCGATGAAAATGCACCAAAATTGATTGAATTTAATAGGTGCCAATTTTGGGGTATTACACTAGGGTCCTATCGTGTTACAGACCTAGACTAGCTGAGAGGTGTATTAGATCCTTTGTGATCTTGTAGAACTCTTCTTGTTTTGCAATTGGTTGTAATCGGGAAGGCCTTACAGCCTGGCACATTGCATGTAATCAGTTGTTGATGAATAAATATACTTGTTATCTCGCATATCTGGTGTTATTGTTGGGTAATTCGGCTATGTTGTGGTTTGGCTGCAAGTTTGGATAGTCCTTAATTGGATCCTCCATCCTTGACTACATCAGGAACATAAAGAACATCATGCAATTTACCATTAGAAATGGAAACATCACCAAAACCTTCAACTTGGCAACTATGATGATTAGCTAATTGAATAGGAATGTTTGAAGTATCAGGTTGTAATGAATCAAAAACTTCTCTATGAGATGTAACATGTTGAGATGCACCACTATCAACAATCCACTCTAAAGGGTTAGAAACATTATAACTTACTAAAAGGACATGATGAGATGAATTACCATTATTCTTCTTATAATAAGATTTTATTATTATTTTGATTCATAGGCTTCTTATCATTTTATTTTTTAAAGCAATTGTTGGTCACATGACCATATTTCCCACAATAGTTGCAATGGTTTTTTTTATTAGGAACATTATTTTGATGGTTATTATTATGATTATTACTATGATTATTATAGGATTTGAGTAATACAAATTCACAAAACTCAAAGATCACCTGCATACAAAAACCTATTACAAGGAGGTAGAGACAAGAAGAGGGCAAGGGTTTGACTCAAAAATATGAAGAAGAAATATCTTCAATAATTGAATGAAGAAAATATACAATGGAGCAATCCTTATAAAGGAGGTTGAAAACCTAGAAGGGTAAACCCTAAAAAGAAAAAGTGTATGTAATAATTAATTTCATTATTACATGACAAATGCATGCAATTTTATATTTAAGACAACTAATGCATCAGTGTTTTAAATTTAACATGACTAATGCAAGATTATTTTAATTATAAACAACTAATGCAAAAATCATGGTACCATGAGATGCATGAGATAGTATATCGCGGTGTGAGGACCATGGCGGCAGGTGTCTTTGTTCTTCAGATCTGAGCCTGGGAGCATCTCCCTATTTGCAGGCCCATCTTCCATGATACACGATAGGCTCTTGAGCCTTACATTCATAGGTACACAGGCCCGATGACTCTGCCTCTGCTGGATTAGATGGATCAGTGGAGAGGGTAGCTAGATGATATGGCAGTTGTAGTCTGGAGACCTTGGGTGGCTACTGAGCCATGGGACGATGCTTGGAGAGATCTTTCACACATATGTGTATCACGTCCACTGATGGGACAGAGTGTCACCATTATAGAGAGATTCCTTGTCACATGCATCCTACACCAGTTTGGTAGGCAGCAGGACATATCACATGAGTACTGCCCCTATGCCCACTTCATCGATGAGGAGAAGGGGTGGCACATGAGACTGGATCCAGGGTGGTGTGCGATAAAGGCACACATTCCAGCCACATGATGGGATTATATGGTGGATGTCACTAATGCTGGGGTGATTCCTGCATATAGGGACCAATTGATTGCACATCCACATTTGAGATTTACTGACCTTGTTGGTATGGGAGCACAGTAGTAGCCTGCACAGTAGCAACAGGTACCAGATCAGCAGTCACCAGCATAGCAGGCACCAACACTGCTAGCACTAGCATAGGGACAGCAGCAAAGAGTATTTTGAGACCCTGATTAAGATAGACTAGCATCCCTTCTAGGACTATGGGCTCAGATTCAGGAGCTGGGAGCAGTGGGGCCCAAAAGAGGTTGACTAGGTAGCGAATAGGTGATACATCACAGCAGGCACCTGATGACGATACTAACATGCTTGATATTCCAGCAAGATCAGGTACACCACAACTATAGGAGGCTCTCAAGAAGAGCCATGAGAGGGTGAGATAGGTCCAGTAGGAGCGGGATGACTATCACACTTGAGTCATCAAGGAGGAGACCCAAGTAGCTGATAGGGATGACGAGATCAAGAAGCTACGGGAGGAGCTAGCATGATCGAGGATCAAGACTAGATATGAGGTTGCTCAGGCAGCTTATTACTATACATCTTACTATGAGGTTGTTCCAGATCTATCGGAGCAGGTACCACCCTTTGCTAATTTTGCTAGAGCTCCATAGGAACCTCCCCCAACACCTCCACATGGACCACCACGGGCACCACCATAGCAGGCACCACAGGCACCCCCACAGCAGGCACCTCCACAGCAGTTGATGCCCCTTCCACAGAGACCACTACCACCACCTCCTCTAGGTGGCACTGGGAAGAGCTAGCACATTTTGATATATATTGTACATTGTAGCCCATTTTTTATACTGTGCTTGAGTAGCACCCTCTCTTTTGTACATGACATTATTCAAGATATATATATATATATATATATATATATATATATATATATATATATATATATATATATATATATATATATATATATATATGAGATCGACGGTTTTGATATCATCATACTTGTTGTCACATTGCTTTGATATTGATGTTTTATGAGATGTTTTTATATGCTTAGATGTATGGATAGAAATGTATGAAATGTACATGTTTCCTTTTATGAGTATGAATATGCACATGGTTATTTTTATGATGATGCAATGTGAAATGCAGTGATAGATGGATAGAATATATGCATATGTGTAATGTATGATTTGAGTTATGCTTATAATGGATGCACATGTATATGTAGATGCAAATGAATTTATGAATGTAAATGGAAATGAAATGAAAATGAAATGGATATGTAATGTATATGGTACTAATCATCTCATGCAAGATTGTCATAATATATGAGAGGTACTAATCAAAAAGATTATGTTTCGAAGATTGAGAGTGAGGACCGGACACTTGTGCAGCCAAGATGAAACCGGGATGAAAGATGAGAACCTTTGATGAATAGAAAGAAATCAAGAGAGTACCAAGATATCATCTCAAATGCAAGCTTAGCATGAACATGCAAGCCTAGAATGAAAATGCAAACCCTAGGACTTGGTTGTTGGACTCACCGTATTTATCATCATCGAGTTCATTTTAATAATGAGACAATCACAAGATGCCATACAATCCTCACTAACATTGCAATCATGAGAATATGAATATGACATAAGTCTTAGATTTGTCAAAATGAGATGTAAGCATTAAGGCACAAGAAGCCAAAATGACCTGAACACCTATTCCTTTTGATTTAGCAAGTTAACATAAGCATCAAAGCATAATTGCTAGAATGACCTGAATGCCACTTGCAAACAAACACACCAGACATGTGAGAGTTCCTTCTTTTGCCAAAGAGTGCTCGTAGTGACCCTTACGTTCACTTAGTAGGACAAGCATTAGCGATTTTACTTGTAGCAAAAAGAAGTCACTCGAAACAGACAAGGAGAAGAACCAACCTCACCAAAGCGTCCCTATAAAAGGAGTCAAGGTATGCATGGCCATCCAATATGAGATGAAGGCTCTTACAAATGGACACCCCTCTTATGTGAATTCATTGGATCATTGGAACTAAACCAGCAAATAGAAAGCAAAGAAAAGATCATGCCCCCAATCTTCACATTTCTCAGTCAAAAAAAGACGTCTTAGATTCGCTCGAGAGGAAATGATAAAGAAAACAAACAAACAAGAAAAGGAAAAGCTCAGCATGCTTCAAAGGAACACAAAATTAGTTTTAGTTTCAGTTTATGTTTGTGTTCAAGTGGATTGAAGTCGAATCGGAAGCATACAAGGTTCGAAGTCTCAACGAGATAGCAACAGCAAGCAGACATAGTGAGAACCTGGTGACTGTCGTGAGAGATGAAGTCTCAAGGAGATATCAGAGCACGAACCAAGTATCGGTAGGCGAATGCAGTGAGAACCACTAGTGACCGATACAAGGAATATTCTCAAAAGAGAGAATAAAGTACGAATGAAACATCAGTAGGTAGACACAGTGAGAACCACTAGTGACTAATGTAAGGAAGAGATCCCAAAAGAGAGGGGTTCGAATGAGATCTAGGTATCAGTAGGCAAGCACAGTGAGAACCACTGGTGACCGATACATGAGAGATCCTCAAGGAGAGAAATATCAAAAGAAGTTAGGCATCAATAGGAAGATGCAGCGAGAACCGCTGGTGATCGATGCACAAACAAAACTTTTGAAAGTGATAGGACAATGCCCCCTAGACCAAGAAGGTGCCCCCAAGTCTAAACTAGTTCCAATCCATGAAGAGTCAAGGAAAATCTTGAAGACAACTGAAAGTAAGAGCATGAGCTAGCAAACTAAAGCAAGAAATGAACTAAAAGCAGGAGACAAACTAAAGCAGGAAACAAACGAAAGCAGGAAAAGCGGGAAAGCAAACTAAAGCAGGAAACTAAAAGCCAAGCGATGCTGAGATGAGATGTAGCTTCAAGAAACAAGAGGCACTCGTTTACCAGGTTTTCACCATCTTGGCAGAGATTCTATTTTTTCTACCATGATGTCTGTTTACTAGGTTTTCATCAATGGCACATTTTTTCTTCTTTTTCATTTTTTTTGTACTTTTTGATTTTTGATTTTTTTGTATTTTGAATATTTCATTTTTTTTGTATTTTTGATCTTTTGATTTTTTTTTTGTATTTTTCAACTTTTCCATTTTTTTATTATTATCAAGGCGCTTGTTTATTAGATTTTCACCAAGATAATAGATACATCAAAGCGCTTGTTTACCAGGTTTTCATTAAGATGATTATTTTTCAGTATATTTTGTAATTTTTAGGAGTTTTTGCAATATATCATTTTTTTGGATTTTTTCAGGACCAATAAGTATGTACATGTGCATACAATCAATGTCTCAGCTATAGAATTTCTTCAACTGAAGAGTGTTGATAGGCTCTTTGAGTTGTTCTCCTTCAGTGGTGGAGAGTCAATAAGTGCCAAACCCAAATGTTGCAGTAATGACATACGAACCAAGCCAGTTTGGTTCAAATTTGCCTTTCTGAACTCACTACTGCTGATTTTTGGGGTTCTCTCTTAGGACGAGATCACCCACTTGGAATTCTCTTTGTCTGACTTTCTTATTGTAAGCTTTAGACATCCTCTTTTGGTATGCTCTTAGATGATCGAATGCCACCTTCTGACATTCATCAAGTAACTCAAGCTCTTAAAGCCGGGATATTTTGTTCTCTTCATCAGTGATGAGGCCCTTCAGAGAGATTCATAATGTCAGAATCTTGACCTCAATAGGTAATACTGCTTCTGCTCCCTAAACCAAGGCAAAGGGTGTAGCCCCTATTGGTGTTTGGATACTTGTTCTGTAGGCCCACAAAGTTAGATTAATCTGGAGATGTCAATCTCTACCAGATATATGAATTGTTCGGTCCAAGATTTTTAGAATTGTCTTATTAGAAGCTTCTGCTTATCCATTACCCTGAGGATAATAGATAGATGACCAATGCTAGATAATTCTAAATTTGGTGCATAAGTTCGTCAGGTTCTTATTTTTGAATTTTCCCCCATTGTCAGTAATAATAGATGAGGGTATACCATATCTACAAATGATATAATTCAGTATGAACATAGCAATAGTCTTGCAGTCAGCTACAACTAGAGGCACTGCCTCAACCCACTTGGTAAAGTAATCAGTAGCTGTGATGATAAACTTATGTCCTCTTGAAGAAGAAGGATGTATCTGACCAACCAAGTCAAAGGCCCATTACTGAAATGGCTAGAAACTGATGAGAGGACTAAGCTCATTAGCAGGAGCATGATTCAGATTTCCATGAAATTGGCATTGTTTACAAGTCTTGGCATATTGAACAGCTTCTTTTTCCATGTCCG
Organism: Chamaecyparis obtusa; assembly: GCA_027943335.1. Lineage (NCBI taxonomy): Eukaryota > Viridiplantae > Streptophyta > Pinopsida > Cupressales > Cupressaceae > Chamaecyparis > Chamaecyparis obtusa. The sequence goes on along the minus strand of BSBK01002615.1, from coordinate 2,232,792 downwards.
GCCAGTAATAACCAGCTCTAATAAGTTTTTGAGCTAACATCAGACCATTAGAACGAGACCCACAAATACCTTTATGTACCTCAGCTAGCGCACGTTTGGACTCATCGGGTTCTAGACACCTAAGGAGGGTACCGTCTAGACCTCATCTATACAAGTCATTTGCTATGAGGACATACCGTGAAGCAGTTCAAATGAGGTGACGCTTTTCATTTTAGGTATAAGTGTCTGGAATGATTTGGTCACAAAGGTAGGAAAAGATATGGTGGTAGTGAGATGAGTCATGTCCAATGACTGAACAGATCATCCAAGATTCGGGAATATCATAGGCAGGGTAGTGTAATGCCTCCACCAGGAATTCATGTCTGAAGTTGTTCTCTAGCATTTGTAACATTGAAGCAAGAGTGGCCATAGCATCAGCTACCTTATTGTCTGCCCTTGGAATCTATTAGAAAGAAATATGTGCAAAGTACTATTTGAGATCATCCACCATTCTTTTGTAAGGCACTAGCTCATCATCTTTTGTTTGGTAGACATCATTGACTTGGTTGATGATTAACTAAGAGTCTCCAAAGACCTTGAGCTCATCCACATGTCATTCAATGGCCATCTTCATGCCATTAATGAGAGCTTCATATTTAGCAATGTTGTTTGTGCAGGGAAACAACAATTTGTAAGCTTTTGGTAATGAGTATCTTTGAGGTGTTATAAATAGAATGCCTGCACCGGATCCTTTCTGAGTGAATGATCCATCAAAGAACATGCTCCAAGATTGATGTGTGAGAAGCATGATGGATTCATCTGGAAATTCAATACTTAAAGGCTGGTGATCTTTCAAAGGAGCTTCCGCTAGCTGATCAGCAATTGCTTGTCCCTTAATAGCTTTTCTTTCCACATACTCAATGTCAAATTCACTAAGTATCATCACCCATTTCACTAATCTACCAGTGAGGGCAGCCTTGCTTTGTAGGTACTTCAGTGGATCAATTTTTGCAATAATCCTTGTGGTGTGAGCTATCATATAATGTCATAACTTCTAATAAACCAATACCACTGCTAAACAAGCCTTCTCAATGGCATAATAATTCATTTCATAGGAAACCAATGTTCTGCTGATATAATATATGGCTCTCTCTTTGTTGTCCTGATCTTCTTGAGCTAGAAGAGCACCCAAAGATGTGTTTGTTGCTGAGATGTACAGTATAAGTGGCTTCCCATGAAAAGGAGACATCAAAATTGGTGGATTAGCAAGATACTATTTTATTTGAGTAAGTCCCTTGTCACATTCCTCATACCATTCATAGGTCACATTCTTATGCAAAGTTTTAGTGAACGGTTGTGACTTGTCGGCCAACTATGAAATGAAGCACCGGATAGATTGTAGCCTTCCTTGTAATCCTCTCATTTGACTGACATTCTTGGGTGGAGGCATGTCCATAATAGCTTTCACTTTTTTAGGATCAACTTCTATGCCTTTAGCTGAAATGATATAACCCAAGAGTTTCCCAAAAGTAGCACCGAAAGCACATTTCTTTGGATTAAGTCTGAGACTAAATTGTTCCATGCGGTCAAGGATGGGACCCAAATCTATGAGATGAGTTATTCGCTGCATGCTTTTGGCTAAAGTATCATCCACATAATCATCCATCATTTTATGCATCATATCATGGAAAATAGTGGTAATAGCTCTCTGATATGTTGCTCCAGCATTCTTAAGCCCAAAAGACATGACATTCCAGCAAAAGGTGCCCTAGGCACATGTGAAAGTGGTCTTTTCTTGATCTTCTAGTGCAATTTTTATTTGATTATAGATAGAAAAGCCATCCATCAAGGAATACATCTCATAACCTATTGTCATGTCTACTATCATATCAATATTAGGCAGTGGGAAGTCATCTTTTGGACATGCCTTATTTAGATCTCTGAAATTTGTACACACGCGAATGGATTTATCATGTTTAGTGACTAGAACAATGTTTGAAATCCATTCCGCATAATCAATAGTTCTTATAAAACCATCCTTAAGAAGCTTTTCTAGTTCTGATTTAACCAAAAGTGCTACATGTGCATGCATCTTTCACAGCTTCTATTTAACATGTTTGATACTCGGTGCGATGGACAAATGATGCATGATTAGATTGGGGTCTAATCTGGGCATGTCAGAGTAGTTCCATGCAAATTTTATTTTCTTACTCTGAAAGAAGCTCATGAACTCTTATTTTTCTTCAGCAAACAATGATTGTGCTAGATGAATAATCTGTGGAGTAGCCTCTGTACCCAAATTTACTGGTTGTGTCGACTCAATCAATATTGATGACCTCTCTTGAAAGTGGCTCAAAAGCGTATCAAGTATCTCATCCTTGGGCACCTTAGAGAGGTTTTCACCTCTAGATACGTCTTTTATTTTTACTATTTTTTTCTTTGATACTGCCACAAATTGGTTTTCACCATCAGAGCATCTTTTTTTTTTTCTTTTAATTTTTTGACTGAGATACTTGATATCCACCTCTATCATGCTAACACTACTTTTGCTGGTGGAGGACATCATAGGTTCAATAGCATGGAGGTAATAGGCTAGATCATAATCATTCTGGAATGTTAGGACTTCATTGGATGTTAAAGGGGAGTTCTAGTTTATCAGATCAAGATGGTGGAGTGAAAGGGAAGTAGTGACTGGTTCAACTACATTCATGATATGACCATCAAAAGTGCTAATGAGCAAGTCAAGACCTAGAGCGATCTCATCCAAAGGAGTGTTTGAATCCATAAAAGACCTTGTGTTGGAAGTAGAGGACATGTTAACACTAGTGGTGTCTAATTCATGTGGCCTAGTGCTAGACCCTTCACCTACTTCGAGAATTCTTTCATACACATGAATAGTATCTATATCTACATCATAAGTAGCATCAAATAAAGAGTTGAACTCATATTCATGTGAGTCAATACTTGATGTTGGAATTTCATTAGTAGCATCATCATACTCATTATTATCCCTTGTGGCATTGATAGCTTGCTGAAGTTGTTCTTGTTCAAGATACTTTTGAAAATATGGTGGCCTATATTGTTCACCTGTAAAATTGGGATCATCATTCAATGTTTCTTTCCATTCCTCATATGTGAATTGATATACTGAAGAAGTTTTATCATAATCATTATCGATATCAGTATCTATCTCTACCATATGGATAGGTATGATAGGCTCATCAGGTTCTGCAAAGAGCATAGCAAATTCCAGAGGAATAGGATATGGGAATGTATCTTCATCAGAGCTGGCCTCTGGATTTACTTCTGGAGTGGCATCTTCAATTTATTTTTTAGGTTTAGGTTCAAGCTCAGGAGCTGACACAAATTTCATGGTCCCCAAATGAAAGGGAGTCTTTTTAAAGCCTAAGCCACTAGTATCTTTTATGTGGCAACCCGTAGCTTCAATGGGTTTTAGCAAACCATTATCATTCTTTCCTATAGGACCACTCCCCTTATAACCAAAGCACTTCATGATCTTGAAGGCCTCACTATATGGTTCTTGCTCTAAGTCTAGAGGTGGAGTAGTTGTTTCAGCTATTTCTTTTCCCTTATAAATCCAAGCTCTGATAGCTCTCTCTTCATCCTCATCTTCTAAAGGCATAGAGGCCCTTACAAAGGCACCATCATAAACTATTTAAAGAGGAGCATTAGAAAGTTTCTTATTCTTAGAAGGTCTCCTGTAAGAGCATGGGGACAGAGGTAGAGCAGACAGTGATAGCATAGGTTTAATTCAGTATTCTCCCATGCATGTATCCTTAAGTCTCAAAGTTTGTTCCATTTCCTTTAGTTTAGCATCATAAAACTCAATGGATTCTCTATTAGCTGGAACAAAGCTATCTACAGATTATGCAAGAGTGTTGCAAGATAAATTAGTATTAGGAGGTATAGTGACTTCTGGCCCATGGAATGGAAACTTAATACATTGATGGTGCATGGATGGAACAGCCTACATCTCATGAATCCAAGGTCTACCCAACAAGATATTGTAGGCAAGAGGAATATCAAGCACTTGGAAAGTAACATCTCTTTCAACAGGACCTACGTGGATAGGTAGCACAACTAAGCCTTGAGACTTGCCTTCTTCCTCATCATAAGCTTTGATGGTAATCTTTTTGCGGGGGTCTATACAATTCTCGTCATATCCTAGTTGAGTGAGTAGTTTAGCAGAATAGATATTAAGACCAGCACCATTGTCTATGAGTACTTGGTGGATGTGCTTAGGACCTATCATGACCTCTATATGTAGGGGAGCCTTATGCGGGTGACTCAAAGAGTGATCATCTTCTTCAGAGAAGGATAGATAGTGAGGCGAGGTCAAATGACCCACCATAGATTGGAACCAGTTGAGATCAAGATCCTTGGGAACATTTGCTTCGGTAAGGGCCTTATCCAAAATCTACCTATGAGCAAGTGATATTTTTAGTAGCTCAAAAATGGTAATCTGAGCATTGGTTTGTTGGAGTTGATCTAAGATACTATAACTAGCCGAGCTAGTTGTCGGAATAGATTTCATGTTTTTGTTGGTGGGGCCAACAACAGTCTTATCTGCAATTTACTTCGAAGCAGATGTGGAAGTATCAGATCTCTTATCCGAAGTTTGTTTTAGAGCGGGCATAGAAGTATCAGGACCTTTCAAAATAACTCTTCCTCGTGATCGAGTGACAAAATTAGCACAGTCTTGAGATTGTTCAGATTCAGATGAACGAGATGTAGCAGTGTGCAAGATAAAAGGAGTCTTAGATTTGGGAGGATCACCACTCACTTTAGAAGTGATCATGTCACAATACTCTATCTTGATAGGTTCGATCATACCAATAACATTGTCATTATTAGTGTATGTGTAATTGACTTTAGCATTGGTATTCTTGGTGTTTGAAGACTCACCCTTCTCATGAGGAGGGAAGGGATCCTTAAAAGTTTGATGGTCTAAATTCTTATTATGGTTCTCCACAAGGATGTCACCATTTTCAATGAGATCTTGAACTTTATGCTTCAATTGGAGACAAGTAGAAGTCTTATGACCAATGTTTTGGTGATAGTCACAGTAAGCATTATCATTCCACCAATGAGGTCGTGGTTGTGGGTCATAAGTACATTTTTCCAAAGGAGTAAGAACCTGATTCTCTATAAGAGTTTTATAGACCACATCAAGAGGCTCTCCCAAAGAGGTGAATTCACGCTTGGGTTGAGAGGCCCGAGGTTTGTTCCTAGCAAATCTTGAAGTTTGCTGATTATCTGTTGTGGTCTTTTTGACACCCTTAGCCACTTGTATACTGGAAGTAAGATTAAAAATAGGCTTTGAAGGCTTCGTAGTAACATTATCCACCACTCCATCATTTACTACATCTCTATTCTTATTGACAGTCTTTCCTTTATTCTTGTTTGTGGAGAATCCTTGTTTATTGTCCTTATTTAAAGTTAATTCTCCCTTATTGATCATAAAGGCCTCTATTTGCACTGCTTGTTTGATCATACTATCAAAAGTTAGAGGACCTTGTAGTTGCACTTGGTATCCAAAGTCTGGGACAAGATTGTGCAAGAAAATATCAAGTCTCTCAGACTCTGGTAGCTTGTGGGGACACCTTGTACATAATTCTCTCCACCTTTAGAGAAATGTTAGGAAAGATTCTCCTTATCGCTATTTTAAATTGCAAAGATCCTGGATGTTGATCGGATGTTGAATATTATGTGAGTAGTGTTGGAGAAAAATATTAGCCATTTCATAAAAAGTCTTAATACTAGTAGGCAATCTAGAGAACCATTCCATAGCCGGTCCACCCAAACTATGAGGAAATAAGCGCATAAGATAGGTCTGATCATGCATAAATTCCATAGACAATGCATCAAACTCCCTTAAGTGATCTTGGGGATTGGTTGCACCCAAGTATTTGTCATATTTAGGGAGTTCTACACCTCTGGGAAAAGGTGGCATGTGAAGACTTTTGTCAAAAGGGAAAGGACAAATACTTTCTATCATGAATTGTTGAGCGGGTTTGTCCTTATTCTTCACAAGTTAACTAATCTGATCTTGCATGTCTCAAACCATCTTTTGCAACTTTGCAGTCTCATTTTCTTCTTCCTTAGCTACAAGTGTTTCAACTTGATAGTCTCGGGGTAGCTTGGCCCCTTGTTTAGCTAGCTCAAGGAAGTATTTTTCTTTCTCCTCTAGGAGAAGGATCTCCATCATTTTAATAAGACCCTTATTAGCTTTGGTAGCATCTATATCTTGTTGAGTTATCACCTCATTTTCATTCCCAAGAATCTCATAAATACTCAGAATCTAATCTTGTTGTTGATCATCTTGGTTTTGATCGAAAGGAGGAGGGCGATAAAAGTACGCGAGTTGTCAATTGCCTTGAGGTTTACTTCAAGATTGGTCATCATTGTGGGACTGATTTTGGTCATTTTGAGATTGACCATGAGGCTGCTCATTCTGAGGTTGAGCATGACATAGGTCATTAGAGGATTGACCATGATATTGATTATTTTGAGATTGATCGAAGGTTTGACTGTACTTTCCTGGTTGAAAGTCAAATGGATCTCCCATCTTGTTGTAGGCTTGTGCAGTACATGAATTCTTAGTGAAATGATATGTCCAATGTTGAAAGGGTGCGGCCATGGTAACCTTTGGTGAATGAATAGGATCAAAAGATCTAACAAATTCAGGCGAGAAGATATTGTCTACAGTATCACTAGGTTTAATGATAGGACTATTCTCAGTAGGATCAATAGGTATGATAATAGGATTAGTTCAAGGAAGAGGTCTTCCAAAGTTGTGAAACAATGATTTGTTTTGGAAGAATGAGTTGTCTTGCTCTTGAAATGAGAAACAAGGTTGCGCTTCAAACAGTGGATTAAAACACTCTTAAAATACTGAAGGTGATGGTTGAGATGGACTATCTTTCAAAGTATTCAATGAGGAAATTGAGGATATCTCACAAAGTTTAGATTTTGCAACAGATTCAAGATGATCTATTTCTTGATTAGGAGGTTCACTTCTAACTTGATCAGGATTCTGAATAGGATAAGTCTTGCCACTTCTAGTCGTAACAGTCATAGATGAAGATGAAACAAGAGAAGACTCAAGATAATGCTAGACTTGGTCTCTAAGATAACGAAAGGAGATAAAGGCTAGAATAGCCAAGATGCAAGATGGACTTGGTACGAATCATCAAAAGAGGTGGCTAGAACAGTCGAGATAAGACTATTGCAACACGAGATACAAAAGCATAAAGAGATAAGGTAAACCAATGAGAAATGACATGAGTCAAAGCAAAGACTGATCGATTCCTAACTTGAGACAACCAGTTTCTAATAGTAAGCGATAGGAAAATAGAAAAATAGACCTCAGACAAAAAGTAGATCAGATAAAAAATCAAACAAACAATGGCAATCAGGTCTCTATTTTTTAAAACTGGGCTATAGTCACGCATGAGAGACTACCAGGCCACATGAGAGAACACAAAGCTTCACGCAAGAGAATAAAGTCTCATGCAAGAAAGTGCTCTAAAGTGTGAAACTTCATGCAGGAAAAGTCCAAAATCTGACTGTCTGACATAGTTTTCAAGGTTGAAGTTGAATTTTGAGGTACAACCTGAATTGATGTCTGATAGAAAATCCAATTTCCTAATAGGTTTGAAGAACAGTTTAATCAAAAATCTCATTTTGGGATTTCAAGCATTCATTTAAAGACACAAAGGCTTAAATCAAGTAGTTGTGATACAAGAAGTAGTCATTAAAAGACCTATCAAGGACAAAGCAACTTGATAGCATCAGGGGAGTCTTTGTTTGATAATGATTGGACAATGTTTAAGACTTGATAACAAACACATAGCTTAGTCCTTCAAAAAAAATGGTGAGAAGCCAAAACCTTTGCCCCATTTCTTATGCGCATACGTGCACCTCACACAGCTGTGTCACCCCCTAGAGGGCGCCTGTGTTTTTGGTGTTTCCAAGGACTCAATAGTGTACGTTCAAAGGTTACCCTTGTAGTAGGGGCCAGTGTCACAACCACCTTCAAGCATCCAGGTGTATGCCTATGATGGGAATCTATGGGAGAGATTCTTCCCCCTCCCTACGCAAAGATTATGACTCCTTTCGAAGGTGAACCAAGTAGGCCACTAGCTAAGGAAAGTTTTTGATAGGCTTCCATTCATGCTAACCTTTGGTGCCCCTGATACAGGGTTGAGGCATCATAGCCACACCAACACCCGAAAGTCATACACCCCCACAAGTAGGGCTAGGAGCGGCACCGCTCAGTATAACAGACGGAGCCTTCTCAAGATGATAGTTAAAGTCTTGAGAAAGAAGCTAACATGGTTTTGGAGTCTTTAGACTCAAAAAAAAATTATTTATTAGAGTGAGATGGAATCACCAGTGAAAGTTACGTACTCACTTGGGTCATTCCTAGAGGTTCAACTTCCGGCAGGCCCTCTAAAGGTGACACAACTTGGCTTAGATCTGAGGGTTTGATTTTCTATTTCTCTCAAAGAGAGAAGAGCATACTTCTCTACCTCATCACTTCACCCAAACACATCAAGAAGATTCATCACCGAGTTAGCTTCACTCCACCACATCTACAAGCTTTTGGGTTTCTGTTTCTCTCAAAGAGAGAAGAGCATAATCCCCTAGCAAATAGAAGCGTAAAGATTCCCTACATTTCTCTGCTTCCCCAACAATTTTTCATATTAGTAAGATCATTAGGATTTTGGGTTGATTCATGGTCATCACCTCCATGTAATGAAGAGCCAAATTCCCTACTCACTATCAAAATCCTCAAGAAATTTTAACGGAGCCCTATTTAGACTATGTGAATGAAAGCAAGAAACAAACAAAACATTTTAGCAAGTCTTCGACTATCGTCCTACAATCAAACCATTAGCATGTTTTATGTTCTTGGTCAAACATCCTGTAGAAAACCGTTACGCTATGAAAATAATAGATAAATAGTAAACAACAACAAACAGGAAACTGTCAGAAATCTGGAACAGGAAAGATAGAAACTGAAAATTTTTAAAACAATGTATCCAAATCTCACGCGAGGAAGTACTCCACACCACGTGAGAAAGTATAGGGTACCACACGAGTATGTGTAAATTCATGCGAGAGAGTGCTATAGGGAGTGAAACTTTGTGTGATATGCTCTGGATTCTCGCACGAGAATCCATACATAGATAGTACGGACGCATGGCAAAGCTTAAATTTCCTGTCAGAAAAAATTGAGAATGAGGCCAAAAATTGATCTTTCTACCCCACGGTGGGTGCCAAAATGTGTATAGTCGAATGTGGACCTCTAATCCAACTACACACGCAACATGGTCATTACTCACATGATCAAATTATGAGAGAGAGTATGAATTACTCAATATGAAATTCATGGTGAAGTGACCTGTTGCCTCCTATGTAGATGGGGTGTTTAATTACTCTTAGATTGGAGAGCCAACAACCATAAGACCAGTTCTACAATGGATGATTTGAAAGAATGAAAATTAAACAAAATGAGATTAAGCTAAGATTGAATATGCAATTATGCTAAGAGCTTGAAAGAGATATGAAGTGCAATTTAATCTAAATAGCTTGAAAGAAATAGATATTAAACTATGAGAATGTAAGAAAATTAATCTAATATGAGAATCCAATACTATGCTAAAAGAGAAATTAAGCTAATTGCAAATGAAAGCTTGAAAATAACAAGTTGAGACTAAAAATCGCTATAGTCTAATTGCTCTCCTTGAATGAAGAAATGAGGTTCATTAAATAGAAAAGCTCGGGGGAGAGAATGAAGAGGTTCTTGATTTGAAACTCCTGACTCTTCATTCCCATTTGAGACAAAAATGCATAAATTAATTAATTAAAAGAATCGAAAATGCCACATAGGGTGACCTTTCGAATATTGTGAATTATTAATTCAAAAAAGAGTGTCCATTCAAATAACAAGTAATTATTAATTCCTTTTCATGTATATTAGCCAAATGGGGTGGGTTTAATTTAATTCCAAGCACTTAGGACTTTAGAATTAAATTAATTTATCATAGGGTTTATTTAGCTAATAAAGTCAAAGACTTAGGAATTAATTATAATATTTGATTAATGCAATTAGAGTTTTTGCAATTGACATCAAGTCGAATTAAGTCATGTAGGAGAGAGAAAATTGCCTAGGAAACTAGGACTTTGGAGATGTAAAATCGACGAAAATGCACCAAAATTTATTGAATTTAATAGGTGCCAATTTTCGGGTATTACACCAGGGTCCTATCGTGTTACAGACCTAGACTAGCTGAGAGGTGTATTAGATCCTTCATGATCTTGTAGAACTGTTCTTGTTTTGCAATTGGCCATAATTGGGAAGGCCTTACAACCTGGAACATTACATGTAATCAATTGTTGATGAATAAATATACTTGTTATCTCTCATATCTGGTGTTATTGTTTGGTAATTCGGCTATGTTGTGGTTTGGATACAAGTTTGGATAGTCCTTAATTGGATCCTCCATCCTTGACTGCATCAAGAACATAAAGAACATCATGAAATTTACCATTAGAAATGGAAACATCACCAAAACCTTCAACTTGGCAACTATGATGATTAGCTAATTGAATAGGAATGTTTGAAGTATTAGGTTGTAATGAATCAAAAACTTCTCTATGAGATGTAACATGTTGAGATGCACCACTATCAACAATCCACTCTAAAGGGTTAGAAACATTATAACTTACTAAAAAGACATGACGAGATGAATTACCATTATTCTTCTTATAATAAGATTTTATTATTATTTTGATTCATAGGCTTCTTATCATTTTATTTTTTAAAGCAATTGTTGGTCACATGACCATATTTCCCACAATAGGTGCAATGGTTTTTTTTATTAGGAACATTATTTTGATGGTTATTATTATGATTATTACTATGATTATTATAGGATTTGAGTAATACAAATCCACAAAACTCAAAGATCACCTGCATACAAAAACCTGTTACAAGGAGGTAGAGACAAGAAGAGGGCAAAGGTTTGACTCAAAAATATGAAGAAGAAATATCCTCAATAATTGAATGAATAAAATATACAATGGAGTAATCCTTATAAAGGAGATCGAAAACCTAGAAGGGTAAACCCTAAAAAGAAAAAGTGTATGTAATAATTAATTTAATTATTACATGACAAATGCATGCAAATTTATATTTAAGACAACTAATGCATGAGTGTTTTAAATTTAACATGACTAATGCAAGATTATTTTAATTATAAACAACTAATACAAAAATCATAAAGTGGCATCTTAAGAAGGGCGTAAAGTTAATTTAATTAACATAATTAAATTAATACTTTACTCTACACCACCCTTAAGATGAGAAATAATGCAGCTACTAACAATGCAAGAAGAAAGTAGAGGAAACTATAGTGTTGAAAGCAAAAAAAATGGGTCTTGACAACATGGCCTGATGAGGTACCCAGCACAACCAAATCTCTGTAAAATGGAGAAATAGAGAAAACCACATGGGAAAAAACCCTACTCCAAAAAGATAAATAAATAGAAGAAAGGAAGGCATCATCACTGAGACCCCCCAAGGATAACTTCCTTCACCCCAAGCATAGAACATAGCTGAAGATATCACGGGGATCCAAAATGTTTAGTGAAGATGTCAACAACCTACTCAATAGTGGGAATGTACTCCAAACTTAGAGAGCCATCCTGAATCAAATGCCTAATTAAATGCATATGAAGTTCAATGTTCTTGGTCCGTCGATGCTCAACGGGGCTGCAGGAAATATGTATAGCACTTTGATTTTCACACCAAATAATAGTGGGACTATCAGGAGGAAAACCAAACTTTGTCATCAACTGTCGAAGCCATAAAACCTCCTGACTAGCTAGCACAGATGCTCAGTACTCTACCTCTATAGATGATAATGCATGAGTTGTCTACTTCTTGCAAGACCATGTAATAGGAGAAGAACCAAGACAAAAGACAAAGCCACAAGTAGACCTTTGATCAGTAGTGTCACCAGCCCAATCTGAGTCTATGTAACCAACAATGTGAGGATCCCCTAATGTATATTGAATGCCATAAAAAGTAGTACCCCAAATGTACCTCAAGATACATTTGGTCACTTTCCAATGACTCTCATGAGGATCGTGTGAGAATCTAGAGACAAGGCCAAATGCAAAGGAAATATAAGGATGAGTGTGTGTCAAGTACAACAAACTACCCGCTATCTGTCTGTATAATGTGGAATCCATGGTAGAAGTAGAGCAAGTGGTAGATAAAACAACACCTAGCTGAAAAGGTGTGGGAGTAGGCTAGAAATCAAGCATGTTGAACCTTTGAAGCATATAAAGAGCATACTTATGATGGAGTATAGAAATCCCATCCGAAGACTGAATAACCTATAGGCCCAAAAAATAGTGCAGAAGTCCAAGATCAGTCATCTCAAACTGCTCTCTCAATGTGCACTCAACACTCTGAATCATAAAGGATGAGCTACCTATAATGATGAGATCATCAACATATAGCACAACTATCAATAGATCATCCCCATGACGTTGAATGTACACCATAGGATCAGAATGACATCTGAAGTGTGCGGCAAGAAAACAAGAATCCATCTTCCCATACCAAGCCTGAGGGGCTTGTTTGAGACCATATAGAGACCTCTAAAGTCTACACACCATAGAAGAGTCTTGCAAAAAACCTTGAGGCTGCTCCATGTAGATTTCCTCTTGTAGGTCTCCATGCAAAAATGCACTCTTTACATCCATCTAATATAT
>BSBK01002615.1:2037500-2215000 GCA_027943335.1 Chamaecyparis obtusa | reverse complement strand
AGGAAGGTATTTCTTTAAAATAATATGAATTAAACAAATATCATTAATAGTAACTCCTAAACCATTTAACTGACTTCTAATTGAATCAAACTTCAATAAAAAATCATCCATGGTCTTGAAATATGTACACCTAAGATCCTCCAATTGATCTTGGAGTTGAATCTTTATGGATTCATTGAGACTGTCATAGGTGCTTTTGAGAATATCCCATGCTGCATGAGTTATAGTACAATGAGCAATAAGTACATATAATTTTAGACTGAGAGAAATGCCAATGAGGCCAAGTGCCTCCTCATTTTTGGCGTTCCAAGCATCTATACCAGCTTGAGCTGTAGTGGCAACTAGAGCAGAAGTCACATTAGTAGCAATGTCTAACATGTGTTTAAATAAAAAACTAAAGGAAATGTGTGTTTTCCACACATGGTAATTAGTACTATTCAATTTGATTTCAGGGATTAATGTAGACATGATTGAATAATTAAAAGAAAAAAATGTTAGGGTGGAACAAAATCACCTCATAAATATGATAAACAACCTTCAAATAATCTAAAAATGAAATTTAACGTAATGTTAATTATGATTTGAATAGCTTAATTTAAAAATTAATTTTTTGTTAAATTAATTAAAAAATGATTAAACAATTTTAAATTTTGAATTTAAACATAAATAAATTGATAAAGCGATAATCACTAGTGAAATTAAACTTTAAAACAAAAAAATAGATGAGAGTAAATTTTAATTTGAAGTTTAAAATTTTATTAAATTATTAAATGTAATTTAAACTTTTTAACAATAAAATTAAACTAATAATAATGCAAAACCACTATTTGTAAAATAAAAAAATAACAAGCAAGATAAATGTTTAAATATTAAAATAATATAGTTAAATAATATATTCAAATGATTGAAATAACTCAAACTACCATAAAAACTGTTCAAACTAAAATCTAAACTGCAACTAAATTTAGCAAAAATATGATACTACACTAAGAAGGTCAAAGAAGGACTTATAAACTAAAAGACCAGACTAGTAAAGATAGAAATCAGAATCGTTTATGGTGGATACAAGAAAATGTTATGAGAAAAGGAGTTACACAAGGGATAATGATAGGTAAATGAAACTCACACAAGAGCTAAGGTAGGAAAATATTATGCAAAAACTAGAATATGACTAGAATAATGATCAAAGGCAACTCACGCAAGAAATCTCATGTAAAGGAGGAAGAAAAAACCAATAAAATGACTGGTTTTGAATATGATATGCATGATGAGGTTAGCAGAAAAGTTGGACAAGGCAATGGGGATGCCAAAAAACAAGCAGAAAGCAGAAAGATACACCAAGATAAGATACATCAAAATGCAAGGCAAAGGGATAGCAGAAGATTGCGTGGAAAGCAAGAAGAAGGTTGTGCAAGGTTTAAATAAAGACAGAGACAGCTTACACAAGGTAAATGCTGGTAAGATAAAACTAGGATAAAAATATGAATACACCTACAATAACAGAGATAATGTTAGAATAAAAAAAATTAGAGATGATGATAAGATAACAGAGATTATAAAATAATAGATAAATGAAGAACTTGTGAACACAATTGGAGTAAATAAGCACAAACATATAGATCCTGCAACAACACAGACAGTTAAATGCAAATATAAAAGACTGATATCTATTATCCTACAAATGAAACTTATGAGTATATTGATTGCAGAGAAACCTACAATCACTAAGATAAAAAAAAAACCTACAAGAATGATTGAAATTTTTTTTAAACCTTGTGGTTTCCCGATAGAGGTTACAAAAAAGAACTAAATATTGAAATGGGTTTGGCGGTAAACTAGCCAAACCCCCCCAAAAAATCAAATACTACTCTCTAGTGGCAAGCCGACCAAAGAGGGTTAGAGAAAATAATAAAACAAATCTACAACACAAAAATTAGTAAATGAATCTCAAGCTTCTCTCTCAAACAAGAGTCTCTAATGAGATGTACTCGCAAGAATGGTAACCTTCAAAACTACACTCAAATGAGGATTAGCAACCCAAGCTTTTCCATGTAAAGAAAATAACAAGAGCAAGGAAATGAAAGTAATCCAATAGAGATAGTTAAAGAAGAAGATGTTACCATGAGAAAACCATGAACTAGGAGTAAGCATCCAAAAGCCAACACAAGGAGACAAGAAGATTTTTGAAAGGGAAAAAGAAAAGAAAAACCCCTTGTGTTATATGAGTATGGAAAAATCTAGAGAGAGAGAGAGAGAGAGAGAGAGATCATTTACAATAACTTCATGTAGAGAAAATAGGAGAGAAGAGAATCTCTTTTATAGAGATGAGGAGAGGAGTTACTAAGTAACTCAACAATATATGAATGTCATCATTCATAATAGGTGTGTGCAAAGTATCAAGATCCTCTTAAGGAGGATAAATTATTTTCCTTATTAAAGGAATTACAAAATATGACATGTCCTCCTAGTTGGACTAGAGGACAAAACACATGTAGGGATTCCATAGGAATCTCCTAATTAAATAAAAATGAGGATACCTTGGTTTATCCTCAAATAAATAAATACAACCAAGGAAATAATAACTATTCTAACATTAATGAACAAGGTAAAAAATAATGACCTTTCTAACTATGTTAGACTAGAACTCGGTATGAAAAGAATGCATTAATTGATCAAATTTCTTAATAGAATAATCAAGAAGGGATTTGTACCATTCCATAGTGGTTCCTTTAAGAGACTGGGAGAATAGTTTGAGCAACACATAGTCCAAAGTATGGTAATCATTTCATAGAGTAAGAAAATAATCAATGTGGAGATGTGGCTCCCCATCACCATTGTATCCAAAAAACTTTGGGGATTCAACACCTTGTGGTAATGAGGTACTCAATACTCACATATATAATCAATTGTGATGATAATACAGAGTTAGAGAACTCTGATTAGTTGTAGTAGACAAGTTCTTAAGTTATTGTTGCAATTGACCCATATTATGCAATATGGTATTAAGAATAGGATTATGAGGTGGATAAGGTGGTGGTGGATTACTTCCACTACTAGAGGATCCACTAACACCTTGACTAGACTCAATATTCACACCAATATTTTACAAATTATGTCCCAAGGGTTTTTATTTACATTAATAAAAAGTACTATGTTATTGGACAAAGGGTCAACATTAGGAGTTAACTCCACCATAAGCACAAACACTTTGCATATAGAAACACTAACTTGGTCTCCAGTAGCATCCAATTGATTTCCCTGAGAATTTGATGGAGGAAGATGCATGCATGCCTACAATCTATCCTAGTGCCACTATCAGCTTAAGGCCATGTTTATCTGAGATTAGCAATTCTCTTAAATTACTAATAGTGGACCTAGCTTTGTTATGACCTTGTTGATTTAAGAGAAATTATTTGAAGTCCCTCTAATTCTCCTTGAGAGAATAAATCTAGTCAAACTGGATAATAAGAGACAACTCATGATCTACTACATGAGGAGATTCTAGAGGAGATTTTTTTTGTGTAGAATTCTTGGACCTAGACATTGGAGAATACTTAGGTCCCAATATTGTTCCTTTGAAGAAACGGGATCCAAGGTGATCATTAAAATCCATATTCCTAGAAAAAATTGGGTTGATCTAGTTGGAATATACATATTTGATGCATTACTAGGTATCGAAGATATTCTCATGATAGTTCCCAAATTGATTTGGGTCATGCAGCTCACAGATGAAGTTCACAACATCAAAATAGACACCTCAAGAATCAGAGCTTGAAAAAGCTTCATGTAGAGTTCACATAAATGTGGGCAAGGTAAATTCACCAACCTCAAGACCAATTAAAGTATTGAGGGACAAACTAACCCTAGCACCACCTCACTTCTACTAACACTATGGTGATCTAGGGTGATCAAGACAACTTAAAAGACAAATACATTGTTTTAAGGTTTAAATGAAATTATATTTGAACTAAAATAACTATATTATGCTATTTTTTGGAGAATAAAGTTGATTTCAAGATGGTCTCCAATGGGTTGCATTTTTTGGCACACTAGGGGAAACCCTAGTTGCCAATGGTTTGTGGTTATAGGGTTAATTTTAGACATATAGGGGGAGGGAGTGTTTCCTGTAGAGTGTGTCAGGGGAAAAATAATAGTCAAGGCATGTAGGATTTGGGTGTTAGCATATAGATGCAAGGTAGCCAAAGTTGGAGTTTTTTGTAATTCCTTATATTAGAGGATCTTCTATTGGGGTTTGGACATTTTGTGGCTATCCCATGTTCTATTTTGGTGTAGACTATATTAAGATCCTTCTCAAGGTCTATTAGCCTTGGGGTTTGGGTGTTAGAGGGGGCTCTCTCTTTTTGCCCTAGGCCTTGGGTTGTGTTTTTTGTTATTTTTGATGGAGGAATGGGGTGCTTCCCCAAATCAAGGGGTTGTTGAAGCTATAGATATTAAAAATCCTTATTCTTTGCTACATGTAAGTACAAAGGAGAAATTAATAAATACGTTGAATGGTAAAAGGGCTTTCTTCTTCAAAATGAGCTCCTAGGATCAAGAAGGTTAATGGTTGTTTAGGGAGGTTCTAGGAGCACCTTGTCTTGGTTATCCAACCAAAACAAGTCTCAAATGACATTGTGTATTCAAGAAATCATGCCCTCATTTGAAAATTTATGCATCTTCTGCTTTCCTTTCCAGTCTTGGAATCATGGGCACGTCAAGTTTAGAATCTTAAAGGGGACATGTAGATAATGTTGGTAGCTAAAAAAAAAAAATTTATGGTTTTCTCATGCATGGAATATAGAAATAGGGCTTTCAAAGGTGGTCCATGATGGGGAAATAATTTCTCTTTTTTTTATAATACTTTTATGCTTTGTTCTAGACATTTCCACAATACTTGTTATGTCTTTCCATTACTTAAACTTATGAACATGCTATAAGTACAGTCAAATCCACAAAACCTATGGGTAGATAGTAGTTGATATACCTTGTCAAATATTATACATATATTGCATTATTTCATATAAATTTTTGAATGTATGTCCTAAGATTTGGATTAAGTTGAATGGTTGAATACTTGAATGTATATATGCATGTGCTACTAACCTACCAGGGAAAGAGGAGCGATTAGAGAATGGATCGGAAAACATTAATGAAGAACTGAAGAAAACTCAGTTGCGATGAGGAGAACCATTATGATACCATGGGACATGTCTAATACATTGAAGGAATGTTCATTTTAGGAAATATAGGATCACGCTTACGTTATATTTTCTCTGTGATCAATGTTCGGTTCAAGCAGTTATGCAGCCTTTATGATATTCTGTCATGGACTTTTGCATTCTTGTTTCTTTATGGTGCGAATTAGTCAGAATTTATCTTTTATGTCCAAATAAGTATAAATCATCTATATAAAGAGATATGATTGTTAGAGATCAAGTTAGACATATGGTTGTATTGTTATTATAATCTAAAGAAAAGTTACTCTTTCCAGTTCCGTGTGTTGTTTTATGATAATGTAATCATTT
The DNA here is from genome assembly GCA_027943335.1 of Chamaecyparis obtusa. NCBI lineage: Eukaryota > Viridiplantae > Streptophyta > Pinopsida > Cupressales > Cupressaceae > Chamaecyparis > Chamaecyparis obtusa. The sequence continues at coordinate 2,209,475 of BSBK01002615.1, read as the reverse complement.
TTTTGGAAATACAATGAAGGAGTGATTTTGGTTTATATTTTGTGTTGGTAGCTAGTAGAAGCTGACCAAGGGGGCCCACTTGGAAGGTGGATTAGACTAGATTAGATTAAATAGTTTAAGCATTTACAATAGTTCAAGTAGAATTCACTATTCTTTCCTCTAGCACTGGACATTGTGTGTGTTCTTACAACAATTGCATAGATAATCATTGTGAATGATTTGGGTTGAAAGAGTAGATTAAGATTGAACTTATAGTTTTCAGCATCATTTTCATTAACTAGTTGTGTGTGTTTACTTTCCTACAGCAATAGTATAAGTTTCTTTCATGTATTTTCCTTCCTGCAGCTTAAGAAAAGTGACTCCATGAGAGACTTAGTGCAAAAATCATGCTATCCCATTTCAAGTATACATCCTTGGGTTGACAATTTAAATGCACTTTATGATAGGAAAAATGATACTTAGTTTGAATATACTATTCCTAGGAGAAGCTTTGGCATGATCATTATTACCTATTATGGGGTTATTCATTTTTGGAGCTGTTGTCGGGGATGGTGTCAAGTTGAAAACCTTATTGAGTCATTTTAGATAGTTTCATGTTTTCTAGATAATAGTTGTAGTCCTGAACTTCCTTCACAAGTTTGTCAAATTACCTGCATGCATCGAGGAGGAAGAAGAAGAGATGTCTATGGAATATTCCTTCCAAGAGAACCCATTAATCTGAATGAAGAATCTAAAAATTTTGAATTACCTTTTGTTGATGCAAGTCCTAAATTTCCTTCAGCATCCTCATATGTAGAAGACCCTTTTGATCCATCTAATTTTTGACCTTTTGCTAAAATTTTGGCCAGTTTTCTTGATAATTCCACCACAAGCATACCTATTGCTAATAATCCTTTGGTTATTATCACTTCTCAGCCACAACTTCACTCCCAAGTACCTATAGTTATGATACAACCTACATTCACATTCCCTCTTCCTAGCCTTATAAATAATGCTAATCTCAAGAACATACCTACTGTTGCACTTCCAAAGTTCTATGGTCTAATCATTGAAGACCCTGACACCTTTCTATTTGATTTTGGCATTATTTGTTGAATTTTTTATTACAACATTGATAATCACAAACTCAAGTTGTTTCTAGCAACGTCAAAGGAGTCAACTTTAAGATAGTTTATGAGATTAGGGGCTAATGTAGCAACTAATTGGAATGGGATGCAGACTCTATTTCTGCAGAAGTATAAAGAGTATTGTAAGGGGGGTGACTTGAAAGGGGATGACATTTTTTTATATGTCACAAAAAGAAGATGAAACTTTGGAAGATTACATCTCACACTTCTTATATAGTCTATAGAAGAATCCTCAGCATATGCTGCAAGAAGAATCACAAAAACTCATTTTCTTGAGGGGAGTAAACAACAACTGTCTTGAAGCACTAGATCTTATGGCTAGAGGATACATTTCTCAATCTTCCTGGGATGATGTCAAGAAAATATGTCTTAATTATTCAAGATCAATAGTGAAGAAAGGCAGAGGATTCTGACCCACACTTGCTAAAGGGAATGGCTCTAGTATCTCTAAGATGGAAATTTCCATCCTGTTGTCATATTTCAAGCAAGATATTATCAATGATGTTGCTACACACTTGGACACAATGCAGGCCAAAAAGAAGCATGAAGATGTTGAGGCAAAGCTAGTTGAATACTACCCTCACTATCAATAGCAAAAGAAGGATTGTTGGTGCAAGCTAGTGGTGAATTTGGAGACCCAACAGCTTCCTACTGAGTTTAGGAAAATAGAAGGAGAGGACAAGCAAGTATTCTTTGTTGCTCAACATAGGCCATGGGCCCCACGACAAGGTATGCCTCAAGATCCTTTACAATCTTTTAATCCTTATTATAACCAATGACAGAACCAGAATTTTCAATATCCTTCTCAGTATCCCCAACTTGCTTGGAACAATGCTTCACCTAATACTCAGCAGAACCAGTGGTTTAATTCACAACAAACCCAATGGCCACAGTCTCAAAACCAATGGTAGCCACCACAAGGGAATTGGAAACCATATAACTAGTGGAAAGGATCCCAACAATGGCCTAATCAAAATCCTGATTATCAATCATTACCACCTCCAGTGTCTCAATCGGCACTCATGTCACCTCTTATAGCCACAAGTCCTTTGCCAAGGCCAACACAATTACCTTCTCAGCCACAACCTAATCCTAACAACAAGAAAAAATAGAAACTAGTGTATGCTACTAATGCTCAATAGTACCCTGCCTATGCATTAGAAATAACTAATATACACTTAAGATCTGACACTACTTTACTAGCACCAGAACCTCCTATTATTACGGAAGCTCCAGAACTTTCTGTAGTAACAACACCAATCCCAAAGCCCACTTTACCAAATAAAGTTCCACCAACTAATACACCAAGTCAAGCTGATGTTCATACCACATTTAATCCTCCTTTTCCTCAAAGGCTTAGAGTTGATAAATTTGTACCTTAGGATGAAACACCATTTTATATTCTTGATCAGTTGAAAATCATGCATATTCAAATTCCACTCTTTCAAGCTATCAAAGATGTTCCTATCTATGGGAAATCCATTAAAGAAGTCTACCTCAAGAATCTTGGACATAAGAAAAAGGACCCCCAAATAGTGCATGTTATTGGTCAACTTGCAATTATTATGTTGGGAAAGATAGTCATTCCAAAGTACTCTGACCTTCATAGTCCAATTGTTGATATTATAATTAATGGCCAGTTTGTGAAAAATGCTTTAATAGATTTGGGTACTTCTATTAATGTTATGACTAAGTATATCATGCATAGACTGAGTATAGAGGAATTGAGGACCACTCCAATAGTCTTACAACTTGCAGACAGTTCCACTGTCACCCCAGATGGCATAATAGAAGATATAGTAGTTACATTAGATTCTTTGGAATATCTTGTTGACTTTGTTATATTATCACCCAAGGTAACTCTTGTTAGTTACCCAGTCATCCTTTGACAACCTTGGTTAACCACAGATGATGCTAATATCAATTATCATTCAAGTAACATGACAATTTTAGATGGCCAAGCAATTAAGAAGTTAGCATTATGTCCTCTAGCCCAAACTCAACCAAATTTAAGTACTCATGTTTGGCTAGATTTGGGAGATGAGGTAGAATAGGTTAACTCTGTTGCCCAACTGATGATGTTACATAGGAAATATTTCTCAAAACTTCAAGAATATGATGATGTGATTCAAGGCATCCTTACTAATGATCGTGTCACAGTAAAAGATATCTCTGAAAGCTCTATTCTACAGTTGTTTACCTATGAGGACTATGTTCTACCTATGGAACCTAATATTTTCCATCAATTACTACCTTGTGAGATATCCACAACTCCTATACTTGAAGTATCAATGTTGGAACTAACAAAAAATATGGAGCTCTCACCTAGTCACAACTTGCATGTCAACAATAAACTGCCACCCCAATAATTAACATTGTTAACTCAACTCCTTTGTAAACATGAAAAATCTTTTCCTTGGGACTATGGAGATATGAAAGGATTGAGCCCAAAACTCTGTACATACAAAATTTACATCAATGAAGGCATTTTACCACTCTTCCAACCTCAAAGAAGAAGTAACCCAGCCTTGAGAGAAATTGTAAAGATTGAGTTGCAGGAACTATTGAATGTTGGTTTTATTTACCCAATCTCAGACAACAAATGGGTTTATCCTTTGGTAATAGTACCTAAAAAGGGTGGTTAATGGAGAATAGGTGTAGATTATAGAGAACTAAACAATGCTATAAAGAAAGATCATTTTCCCTTGTCATTCATTGATCAAGTTCTGGATACCTTATCTGGTAAAAAGTACTTTTCTTTTTTTGATGGATATAGTGGATATACCCAGACCAGTATTTCTCTAGAGGATCAAGAAAATACAACATTTACATTTCCTTTGGGAACATGCACCTATTATATGTTACCTTTTGGTTTATGTAATGCTCCAACTACTTTTCAAAGGGCTATAATCAGTATCTTTGATGATATCTCACATGACTGCATGGAAATCTACATGGATGATTTCACCACATTTGGTGTTACTTTTGAAGAAGCTTTGGAGAACTTAGAAAAAGTGTTGATCATATGTAAAGAACACAATTTGTCCCTGAATAGTGAAAAATGTTTCATGATGATGCAAGAAGCAGTTGTGCTAGGACACTTCATCTCAGAAGTTGGAATACAAGTGGACCCTACAAAAATAGAGGGAATTCGTACATTGCCTACACCTACAAAGAAAAAATATTTTAGATCCTTTTTAGGACATGCTAGTTATTATAGGCATTTCATTAAATACTTTAGTCAAATAGACAGTCCATTATACACATTGCTTACAAAAGAGTTTTAGTTCACATGGACACCAGCCTATGAGGAATCTTTCATGCATCTCAAGTCCCTTCTTATAATAGCACCAGTGCTTAGAGGGCCTAATTGGTCTTTACCATTCCATATTCATATTGATGCTTTTGATTATGCAATAGGAGAAGTCTTAGGTCAGAAATCCAATAACCTTGGAAATGCCATTTACTATATCAACAAGAGTTTACATGGACCAGAGCTCAATTATACAGTCACTGAAAAAGAATTGTTGGAAATTATCTATGTTTTGAATAAATTCTTCCATTATGTAACAAGATACCCAATCTTTGTTCATACTGACCATGCAGCCATAAAATATCTTATGAATAAACTTGCCATTTCAAGAAGGTTAGCAAGATGGCTTTTTCTCTTACAGGAATTTGATCTAACAATCATTGACAAGTCAGGTAAAGATAATATTGTGGCTGATTATTTATCCAGACTCCAAAATGATGACACTAACACTTCTGTGATGGATGATACATTCCCTGATGAACATTTGTTCTATATTGTTGTCAAAAGCCCATGGTATGCTGATATAGAAAATTACCTTGCAAATGACAAGATGCCTACACATTTTCCTCCTAATGAAAGGAAACTACTCGTTGAGAAAAGTTTTCAATTTTCTTGGATTGACAATATATTGTTCTATACTGGTCCAGACCAAGTCATGAGGAGGTGTGTATGAGAAGATGAAACTTATGACATCCTCCATGCTTTTCATGATGAGCCTTGTGGAGGACACTTTGCAGCTAAAAGAACAACTATGAAAATATTAGCAATTGGTTATTACTGGCCTACACTCCATAAGGATACAACAAACTACACCATGAAATATGATAAATGTCAATGGATGGGATGCCCTATAAAGATAGATCAAGTGCCTCTAAATCCAAAAGTGGTGGTCACACCATTTGATAAATAGGGCATGGACTTTGTTGGTCCTATAGACCCACCATCTAATGAAAAATAATACATTTTAGTTTGCACTGACTATGTCACCAAATGGGTAGAGTTCAAAGCCATGAAACATGCACATGACACCAAAGTGGCAGAGTTCCTATATGAAGAAATATTTACCTGTTATGGAGTGCCTAGAGAGCTAGTAACAGATCAAGGAGCATAATTCACATCCACCCTGATCATAGAACTAATAAATGAGTACAATGTCAGACACAAGAATTCTAGTCCCTACCATCCATAAGAAAATGGTTAGGCGAAAGTCACCAATAGAGAAATTAAAGTAATTCTCATAAAAAATAGTTAAACTAAACTGTCGATATTGGAGCAGTCACCTTCTAGAAGCAGTGTGGGCTTATAGAACAACATGGAATACAACAACATGATTCACTCCATTTGAATTACTTTATGGGAAAAACAATAATTTTTCCCATTGAATTTGAGCATAAAACATTGCACACTGCCCTGAAGCTAAACATTGATCTTCATGCATCATAGCGAGAATGCCTTCTCCACCTCAACTCTCTAGATGAGATGAGAAAATCAGATTTGGAGAGAACAAAGATAGTCTAGAAATAGAGGAATAAGTGGCATGAATCCCACATAAAGAACAGATGCTTCTCAGAAGGTGACTGGGCATTACTATTTGATTCACGGTTTCACGAGATTTCGAGCAAGCTCCAAACATGATGGTTAGGACCCTATGAGATAGATCATGTCTTCGATAATGGAGTGGTACAATTTTCAATAATTGATCCAGTTCATTTCAAACTATTGGTCAATGTTCATAGACTTCATCTATACTATCAGCCCTAGACCAAGAATGATTTCATGCAGCAGTTCAGAGACACTATTCCACAAGCACAAGTAATACTTCCTGCAGCAGAAGGTGCCAACCTACTTCTTGCAGCTTCACCATAATTTCCTTCAGGTATGCTCATAATAAGCACTTCATTTTTAATGAATTTTATTTCTCCATTCACTTTCTAAATTCTTCTTTCCATTCCACCCCACTTCTCTACCTTCCATCCACCCATCCTCCACATCATCACACTTTCTATTTTTCTATGTTTTCAATAATTGCCACATCAACAGATGTATACATCCTCAGCACTCATTCCATTGATGACGATTACCACTCTCATCACCTACTAGCACATTTGGAAACAAAATGATAGGTACAGCTCTTTAATTTTTCCCACTTTTAGTACGAACATTTTGATTATTATATATAATACAACACATATTTATAATTTGGCATTACACCAATTTCCTACCTCATGCTAAGTATGACAAGTGTGGACACTTGTATTTATTTCATAGGGGGAAAGGAAGTGTATTAATTTCTACAAGTCACTATTGTTGTACCCATCATTCCTAGAAAGATTGTCTGTGAGTTCAAATCTATACTTATATTCTATTTTATTAAGTCCTTTTATTTTTCACACAAGTGTTGCACCTCAAATTCCAAATTATCTCCAATTTCTAACTTGATGTAACCCTAGGATGACATAATCTTGTTATGTGGAAGTTAATTGCATTTTAAACTATAATTCCTTGACATAAAGCACCATTATTGTCCTTTTTCAAATATATAACATAGATATTGCAAGGAAATTCATATTTTAAGGAGCAGTTAGGAGCTTAATTTTAGGGTATTTCAGAAGAGATTAGGGAATTGGGGAATTTCATAGAAGAAAAAAATATAATTAGAAAATTACAGAAAGAATTTGGAACAATGGGAGGGCATTTAATGCACCATGAGCCAGTGGTCCACACCATTCTTCTTACAGATGTAGAAGCAGTCTGAAGATTCCATGCTTATGGATGGCTTGGGTATTTCTTAAAGTTGACAGAATTTGATGAGGAAGTAGCCACCCAATTTATGAACACCTTCAAAGAAGGAGAGGCAAATGTGTGGGTCTTAATAGTTTTGGCAACAGAAGAACGCATTGCAAAAGTAACTGGGTTTCCTTCAATTGGGGAGCATTATCCTAATGAACAGGATGTTAGATCAGCTCAGAATTAGTTCACCCTTCCTACAGACCCTCCATTGGAGGTGAGAAAACAAGGTTGCAGGCATGTGTCCCTTCCTACCCCATTTGAGGAGCTAGCAATGCATATTATAAGGTACCTCACCTGTGAAGTAAGGTTTTCCCATTTGCATGCACACCATTTTAAATTGCTTAGTTATATTAGGCATAATTTTCTAGTAAATGTTCCAAATTTTCTATATAATATGTTGAGTATTGGTGTTGAGGAAACCTAGAAAGGAAAAATAGATTATGTTACCCACTATGCCCTGATTAAATTACTTGTTGAAAGATCTATTAGAGATGTGTATCCCTTGGCATGGGATGAATTTGTTTGGGTCAAGACTTTGCATCCTCAAAATGAACCTGTTGAACAACCTGTCAATGAGAATGAAATTCCCTCTGAACCAGTTGCTGAAACAATCAACCAAGGAGGAGAACCTAAAAATATTAGGGAAAATGAACCTTCCCCTAGTCCAGAGGAAAATGTACATACTCCTTCCCAAAAGAAAGGGAAAAGAAAAACTGGTGAAGGAACTTCAGTTCCTGAGAATGAAAATGAACCCCAAAACCCTATAGTTTCAAGAAATAAGAAAAGAAAGTTAGCTCCTATAGCAACCACTCCTATAGCAAAGAGATCAAAGAAAATTGCTAGAAAAAAGACTGTAGAGGTTACAAATACTCCTTTATGGATAACTTCTCAGATGAGAGGGAAAATTCTACATGTTCCTCCAAATAGTCAATTTGTTCCCTTGGATAAACCTACCACTGAATCCCACATTGATTATGTTTCTAATAGTTCCCCAGCTCAAATGAATATTCTAAATAATGTCCAGAATTTGAATGAATCATTTGATAATTAGCCTGACAGTTATTTCCAAGAGCCACCTCAACAACAGAGTGATCCTGAGGAAATTCATCAAATAGAAGAACCTCAACTATCTCAATCATTAGCTCACTCTTGTTCCAAGAATGCTATAGAGCCCTTTAAAAGAACTCGGTTCACTGATTACCTAGAGAAGACTCATAGTGAAAGGAAAAATCCTCAGCCAAAAGAGTTTGGTCCACCTACTCTTCAATCTATTCTTTTCAGTTTGTCTGCTTAGTTTGCTTTTAAAAGAACTCTGTGGAAATAAGAAAGAAGGAAGATGCAAAAAGAAATTGACGACCAAAGGGAGGAAATAGAAGATTTGAAAGAAAAAATGCAAAAGAAGAAGCATAAAATGGACCATGCTTTGAAGTTGGCTGATGAAATTATAGCCTGCAGGCCTCCTCCCAAATTTTATGACATTTGTTTAAAAGAGCAATTTCTTTTGTTTCAGTTAATGATGACCATCAAAGATAAAGAGTCTAATTTTAAAATAGCTCAAGAATTTTATGGTCTGTACCAAACCCTTCCTACATGGCAACAAAACCTACTATGTGAACTTTACCTCAATAACTTTATTATTCCTAAAGAAATTGATCGGAATCCCCTACTTTACATTGGAGATATACATCTAAAGGCCTTAATGTCATGGATGCATAATGAAACCAATTATGATAGGCAATTAGATAAGTATAGGGATCAGGAGAGATCAAAACACTTACCCTTGAGGGCTGAACGTAGTAAGCCTAACGTTTTACTAAGGGACTAGTTTACTCTCAATCATGGAAAGACAAAACTAGAAACTAGGGATATAATTTTTGTTGTTAGAGAAATTTTTTATAAAGAGTATCAGGGGATGCCCTATTTTACCTTTCAGCGAGCCCTAGTTGATGTTAGGAATAGATGGAACAAGTTGCCATAGGCTTTTAAGAAGTCAAAGCCACACAGTCCTCTCAACCTTGAAGCAATAATTAACCGGGTACCTAAGTACATGCAATTGGGAAGGCAAATTTGGCATGAGCTCTAGTGTCCCTTGACATTCTAGCCACCAATGCTTCTATATCCTTTGTATGATATTAATGCTACCAAATTGGATCAGCTCCAGGAAGACTATAGGATGGACTATTGGGAAAGGACCAGGGGGTTCTAATACACTTTCAAGAGCAAAAGGAGGGGAAAGACTGAAGTTGGGGAGTTGAAAGGAATTGCTAAGAAGTGTAATTCTTGAGGACAAGCATTATGCTCATAGGGGGAAAATCATGGGGCAATAATTTTTCTTTGTTTTATAATACTTTTATGCTCTGCTCTAGACATTTCCAAAATATGTCTTTTCAGTACTTGAACTTATAAACATGATATAAGTACAGTCAAATCCACAAAACCTATGGGTAGATAGTAGTTGATATACCTTGCCAAATATTATACATATGTTGCAGTATTTCATATAATTGTTTGAATATATGTCCAATATAGTTGAATGGTTGAATACTTGAATATATATGCATGTGCTACTAACCTGTCAGGGAAAGAGGAGTGACTGGAGAGTGGATTGGAAAACATTGATGAAGATGAGAAGAAGACTCAGTCACGATGAGGAGAACAATTATGATACCATGGGACATGCCTGATAAATTGAAGGAATGATCCTTTTAGGAAATATAGGAACACACTTACACTACATTTTCTCTATGATCAATGTTCTGTTGAAGCAGTTATGCAACCTTTATGATATTTTGTCATGGACTGTTGCATTCTCCTTTCTTTATGGCATGAATTAGTCAGACCTTATCTTTTATGTTCAAATAAGTATCAATCCTCTATATAAAGGGATATGATTATTAGAGATCAAGTTAGACAAATGGTTGTATTGTTATTATAATCTAAAGCAAAGTTACTCTTTCCAGTTCCGTGTGTTGTTTTACGATAATGTAATCAGTTTTCTAGAAATACAATGAAGGAGTGATTTTGATTTATATTCTGTATTGGTAGCTAGCAAAAGCCAACCAAGGGGGCCCAATTGGGAGGTGGATTGGAGTAGATTAGATTAAATAGTTTAAGTATTTACAACAATTCAAGTAGAATTCACTATTCTTTCTTGTAGCACTATACACTATGTATGTTCCTACAACAACTACAGATATAATCATTATGAATGCTTTCAGTTAATAGAGTAGGTTAAGATTGAACTTATAGTTGTTGGCATTATTTTCATTAAGTAGTTTTGTGTGTTTACTTTCCTACAGCAGTAGTGTAAGTTTCTTTCATGTATTTTCCTTCTTACAGTTTAAGCAAAGTGACTCCATGAGAGACTTAGTACACAAATCATGTTGTCCCATCTCAAGTATACATCCCTAGGTTGACAATTTAAATGCACTTCATGATAGGAAAAATAATACTTAGTTTGAATATACTATTCCTAGGAGAAGCTTTGGCATGATCATTATTACCTATTATGGGGTTGTTCAGTCCATACTTATTTAATCAAGTAGGGATCTTCATCAAACCTTGGCATGTGGGCTTCAACTCTAAAAAGTAGCTTCCATTGAGAGTGTCTATTTGGGTCTGGTTACCAAGGCTTCTGTTGGTACTCAAAAATAGAACATGGGTTTTGAGTACCATGTTAAAATTTTGCAATTTGAAGCCCTTTAAATCCTTTTCATGCATACGTACCCGGCTATCATTTTGAAGCTTATGAGGTGTTCTAAGTGTTGAACACACTCCATTCAGTATATGCATGCATTCTATGATATTACTTTATCATCCCGAATCATTCGGTGAAGTCCCATTTTGAGCAAGTGTCAAATTGCACAATTTTGTTTAAATGTCAAATCACTGTTACAAGCCATGTTCGGATGATTATATCTTTTTCCCAGAGATTGATTGTAATGTTCTAGTGGTGGCATCATATTTTAGACATGGGAATGAGTCATCATGCCAATTTTTAGCTCCCCATGTGCCCGTTTAGTCACTTTTCCAGAGCCATTCCATTTGCAGATTGTCAATATTCTCTGGGTGTGCATTGTTCAGATTTATAGTCACATTTTTTTATCACAACTCAAAAAATACAAATTGGGTCGAGCTAAATTTTACACATGTTTGAGACAACCATGTGTGCATTGTATAGAAATTTTTTTAGAAAAACCCAGTTTTAAAATCAAAAGTTATGGTCTTATGAGTACTGGAAGCAACAAAAAATCAGCGATGTTTCATAAAGTTTTATCCCACATTGCTCCCAATTCTGAAATTTGAAGTGTTTATATGCAAATCTACAAACATATAAAATAAATCAAAGTGCTGGAAGCTATGCTTGCCCATGCTTGTGCATCCACCTTAGTTTCCATGCCAGTGTGCCGAGAAGAAATTTTGTAGAAAAATGCTAGTGGTTAAGTCACTAACATTTAGAGATCTAGAGACTAGTTAGTCTCTAGATCTCCAAATGCTAGTGGTTAAGTCACTAACATTCAGAGATCTAGAGACCAAAGGAAGTCTCCAAATCTCATAAAGAAATATAAAAAGAGGAAATGATTATGAGATTTGGAGACTTAGTCTCCAAATCTCGAGATGGCTATTCAGAGATCTAGAGACTAAAGGGATTTCTCCAAGTCTCTAAAAGAAACCATGGTTAAGGAAATACTTCTGAGACTTAGAGATTCATGTAGTCTCCAGATCTCCAGATGGACTGAGGTTAAAGATGGGTTAGTCTGAGCAGCGAATGAGAAGATGACAAGTGGCAAGTTCTGGTGGCATGTGTAGATTTTAAAGTTATAAAAGATTTAAAAAGTTATAAGGTTCAGACTTTGGAAAAATTTCAAAATTTTTTAATGACAGAGCTATTCACGGGAAAATGTCTGGGAGATTCATTTTTTATCCAAATATGGCATTATAATATGTTTTCAGAAACGCTAGAAGATGATGGATGCAATGATGGTAGTTAGAATTAGATCAGATCAAGTTGCTGAGAGCAGTAAAGGCTTTTAATCTGCGACCAGATTTTAGGGAGATTTTTCTTCTTCCAAAATTGATTGATTTTGCAAATCCGATAGAGGAATGAATCATATTTTCAATGGTGATAGGAAAGGAGGGTATAGAGGATTAAATTTCAAGGAGGAACAAAGGACAAATTAATCAGATTTCCAGTAGATGAGCAGATTTTATGGAAAAAATGATAGATGTTATCAGATTTTGGAGGTGCCCGAGAAGATCATATTTTCATAGAAGCAAGAAGAGTAAATGAGATTAGATTACAGAATGGACAGGAGTTGGTCAAGTACAGATTTTAGGGTTTCTTCTTTTTCTTTTTATTCTCTTCTCTTCTCAGTTGTAAGGGTTCTTGGTTGCTGTTCCTATTTCTGGAGGGTTCCTGTGACTACTCTGTTGTGAGCATGTCTCTAAAGGATGAATGTTGAATATCTTTTCTATAGAATAGATCTTTCTTTCCTATGCTAGGCTCTTGAACTTTAAATTCTGTGTGCATTGAAATAGGATTATTGTCAAAGAAATACATTGTAGTTTCTCTCAGATTCTGCTGTTGTCTTCTCATTTTTATGTTATACTCTTGTATGTTTTTGTTTGTCAGGCATGTAAAACATACCAGTTGCAAGGTAGCTTGTCTGATTATTTATGAGTTTCTTTCAAGGAAAGAATTAAATTTTCTTGAATAGTCTCAGAGAGTGAACATGATTATCAGGATTTTGATGATAATAGTATAGGAGTGACAGAATGGTTTGTAAGGCACTCTATTCAAACTGCAATTAATTTGCAAGGCATTTCACTGTATTTGTTTTGATCTCTTCTTGTGGATTTACATACAGTAACTATTTGCCCAATGGAATAGGCACTGGCTAGATGTCTGTTGTGTAGTTATTTTTCTATCATCAAACACTAAATTTCATTACCATTTCATTTTAGTTTCTAAGTTTATGCACATTGTGAAAGGACTGCATCCAGGTGATCCAGTTCATATTTGGTGATTCCTTAGAGAAAGAATCAGAGGTTAACCTTCCTTGAGTTGTACTCATAAAAAGAAGAAGGATTTACATCCTTATCCCATTGTCTATGTTGTCACATTTATAGTTTCTATTATCAAGCTCTGTATCAGGAGATTCTCAGCTGTCTACAGAGTGATCTTTTGTTTAAATAATCTGAAGCCTAGATAGCATGACAGTGAAGACCAAATCCGCTAATCAAAAGCTTACTTGAAATACAGTAACCTATTCATAGGCAATACTCGCCTGAGTCCTATGGAGCTTGAAGCAGAAGGAGGATCTTATCCAATCCTCGTTAATTAGGCTTTTCTTGCAAACTTGGAGTCCCCTTTTAATTGAGAATCAAGCCCATAATTTGCCAAGTTTGACTCTACAAGAAAAATCCCTAACAGCTTCCAGTAGAAATTTGGGGGGATGAACTATTCACTCAACTTCTCTACTTCTTGGAAATCCTATGGTTTTGGCTACATAGACTCAAGATAGAAAGGTAATCTCTTATGTGTGAGTTTGTGTAGAAGATTATTTAAATAACCCATTACCAAATTCTATGGAAATTTGTTTGGGATCCTGTTCTTGGATTAAATGATTGGATAAAACAAGAATATACCATTTAGATATAGAATTTGTCATAAGTATGGACATTTACAAAGGAGATACCCCCAAAATAAGTCACCTCATTAGGTAAATATTGGCCCTTCCAACACTACCCCTATGGAGGATAAAGGAAAAGCCCCTTTTCCTAAAGACAATGATGATAAGGAAGGGTTCACTCTTGTAAAGTCTTATAATAAGGGTAGAGGATAGAAGAGAACTCAGATGGATAAAAAGAATGAGGAACTTTTAACTAGTTTGATGTTTTAGATGACTTGGTTCAGGAAGAGGGTATTATAGTTGAATTATCCTCTAGTGATAAAGCAATGGGAGTGGTATTAGAGGAAGTCAAAGATCAGGGGGGTCAAAATTTATTTATAGTGAACCAATAAGATGAGCAAGTAGTTATAGATTTCCCCCCTCGGGTTTTGGATGGTGCATGTTTTAGTGGGACTTAGGTTTTTCCAAATGGTGCAGCTTTGGCTCTCTAGTTAAAGTGATATTATATTCTAGGAAGATCAATAGGGCCTCTCTTATCTTAGGCCCACAATAGAAACACCTTAAACCTTTGTAGAGACCTTTGTGAAGTGGATATAAGACTAAATAGGAGAAGGTAAAGATTATTGGGGATACACTAGTTGAGTTAGGGTTTGTGAGACCCATTGATTCCCACTTCTCTTGATCCCATAAATCATTATTGCATCATGGAACTTAGGGGGATTAAATGACATCCCTGGACAAAAGGTTGTTCAAGATTTAATTGTTTCTCATTTTATTGATATTATTTTTGTTCAGGAAACTAAGTTAATAGTTGAAAGTATGGTGAATAGAGCTACTAGCATTCAGTCTCAAGGTGTTTTTTAGTGTATTGGATCACATGTTAGTTTGTGCATATTATCTCTCTTTTAGGATCCTAGAAGGGTTGTCCCTCAGTTGTGGACTTCAAGTCATTCTTCTCTTTCTATGGTTGCCACTAGTCTGGATTAAGGTGAAACCTATCTTTTCACCAATGTTTATGCTTGCCACTAGTTTGGGTTCATATTAGATTTGTTTGTTCTTTGGTTCCCTTTATCCATTGGATTATGGTTGTATATTTTAATGTGGTTTGCAATTTGGAGGAAAAAGGTGGTGATGTGGCTAGACTTGATCCGTCTACCACCCTCCTTAATGATAATATAGAGTTCTTGAATAATATTGATGTGAAGCTAAAGAATGGTATCTACACTTGGAATAATAAGAGATGTCCAATGGAAGCAATTTTTGAGAGACTTAATATATTTATAGACTTTATTTTAGCTGAGTGATACATTGAATAATAGCTTAGAGATCCTAGATTGAAGAGAGTTTGATTATTGGTTGATCAAAATATCCATGGAATATCTAGGAACTTCAAATAAGCCCTCCTTTAAATTTCAACTTATGTGGTTTAGAGATCCTTCTCTATAGAATTTAGTGACTGACTGGTGGCACAGAGGGAAGCATCCTTATGACAAGGCTATGTATACTATTATCAAAAGGTCACAATATGTAAAGTATAAGTTAAGAGATGGAATAAGTAGTGTTTTAGAAACCTTCACTTTAAAAAAATAGAAGTTCAATCTTGGCTTGATTCTATCACTCACTCGATCTGTGATCAGGGGCTTTCCATATCTTTGAATAGGGAGGAGTCTATGAAAATTAAGGATTTGGAGGAATAACAACTTTGTGAGGAGATATTCTGGAAATTGAAGTCCAGAGGCTACAATAAGGAGATAGAGATACTACTTTTTTCATATTTTTTTCATATCTAGAAGAAATCTCATTGCCTCTCTTATTTCTTCAAAAGGTGCTCAAATTTCTTTAATGGGTTTTCAAATCTCTTAGGAAGCTTTTCAGTACTTCTCTACCCTGTTTAGAGTCGATTCTTGTCTTCCCAGAGAAGATGAAGCTTCTATTCTAGATTATATTCTCATACTAATTTCTAATGAAATGAATGTGGCTCTCACTTGCCCTATCTCACTACAAGAAGTGGAAGATGTTGTTTTTCATAGAAAATAAGGTCAAGCCCTAGGCCCTAATGGTTTCTCGATTGAATTTTTCAAGAGTTCTAGGAAATTAATAAGCTTGATCTTTTAGAGGTGGTCAAGGATTCACATAAAAATAGTAGATACTAAGAGTTATGAACATTAATTGTATAGCTCTAATTCCTAAAAAAGAGAGTGTGGATAGCTTAGAGAAGCTTAGAGCCATTGCTCTTTGTATTGTGGTTTATAATATTATCAATAACTAATTTTTGAAAGACTTGAGGTATGCCTCAAAGCTTTGATTCTAATGAGCATGGTGGATTTTTTGTTGGTAGAAAATTATTGATGGGATAGTAATTATGGTGGGAACCATTCATTATATGGTGACTTTAAAAGTGTACACAAGGAAAAGGGAAGCAATGCAAAGGGATAGATTAATCCTTCTTATCTAAATTGCACACTTGAAAGGAAGATGTGCCAATAGGCTCAACTGATGACCTAAGTGTTGAATGTGACAATGATCCTTCTCTAATATGTAATTTTAAAATGGAAAAGAGGAAAGATGCAATGTAGATGAAAAAATAGATGAATAGAGACAAACTAGAAATAATAGATTGAGAAATAACTAGTAGAAACTAGATCTAAGCTAAATCGGGGTCCAGACTGCTATAATGACCTTTTATTTTAGTTTGGATTGAAATTTCATGGTACATAACGTTTCGAGCATTCTATACTTGACACTTTTGACTAAAACTTCTAGGAGTCCTTCGACTGTCTCCAATTTGCTTGAAAAATATTTGACAACTTTGTAACCTATTCCTGCACATAGAAAAATGGGAAAAAGGTTAGGTAAAGTGGGTTTCCCTTGGTCAAACCCCTATTTAAGAATCAACCTTGAAAATAAAAGGAAATTGTATTAAGGAAAGTATGAAAAAGAGTAAATGTTTGATTCACCTTGCAAAAACCCTCATGGACAAATGTAGGAACCGCTCATACCCATGAAGATATTTGAATGTGCTTGGAGTCAAGGAGATGACCTTGACATGTGAATAGGAATCAAGGGTTCCCTCAAAAATGTGTGGATCTATGAACACCACTCCTATATCTTTAATGTAGCTATACTTGATAATCAATTGCAATGAATTAAAAATGAATGCAGATATAAGGAAGGATATTCTTGCTTCATTTATAATTCCTCCACTTGTCCATCATGGGAGACAAACTTGTTTCAATGGAGAATATTTCCTTGGAATTGACTTGAATGAATTGGAGAAACTAGATCTTGGATGCTTGCCTTCAAATCTTGAATTTGATTTCTCAATTGATCTTGATTGCTTAAATACCTTCTTGATAGCTTGAATGCATGAGAATGGTAATTAATATCAAAATTGGAAGAGATAGGGTGTTTATATACTTCACCCACCATTTCTGGATTCAAAAATAAGTCAAGGGGATCATGGGATCTATTTCCCACTAACACCCTAACATAGGGCTCCAAGGAAAATTTGGGCCAAAAAGTGCAAGTATAGAATATTTGAAACATTATATACTTTGGTATAGAACATTTGAAATGTTCTATACTTAGGAGATTATGCCCAAATTTGAAATGGGTGTTGGGATGGTGGACAACATGTAGGAAAAGAGGAATCAGGTTGCCAGAATCAAGCATAACAGACATCAGATCTTGATATCCACAAAATGGGGCCTAATAGAGCATCCAATTATGGGTGATAACTTTATAGGATGGTACACAAAGAAAATGCAATGTTCATCAAACAGGACATGACCAAAGCTTATGAAAAAGTTAAGTGAGCTTTTTTACTAAAAATTCTTTGGCTTTTGGATTTTGTAGGGAATGAGTTGATTGGGTCATGAGTTGTCTCTTTCCACCTCCTTTTTGGTGTTATTCAATGGATAACCTTCTAATTTTTTTAATGATTATAGGGATATTTTGCAAGGGACCCTCTTTCTCCTTATATGTACATCATCATGGTTGAGGGGCATGGTAGATTTATCAAATATAGGGTTAGACAAGTTTTGATTCAGGGTTGGATTTGGGGCAATATTTTGCCTCCTTACTCTCATATATAGCCTTTTGATGACACTAATTTGGTGGGTGGATCCAAAATCAATGAAGATATTAATTTTAGGAGAACCTTGGACATATATTTGGCTGCCTTGGGTAGAAAATTAGTGAGACAAAATCCTCTATTTTTTCTTCAGTACTCCTCAAGCTATTCATAACAGGATTGCTAGGATCCTTATATTTCAAATTGGTTCTCTTGCTTTGGTTTAATCCAGGATTACCCTTGGCATGGGATCTCAGCTTAGAGAATTTTGGTAGGATATTCTAGATAAATTCTGCAAGAAAGTTAGTCACTGTGCATATAGATGGAAATCATTTGCTGGCAAGTTGAGTCTTTTGAAGTTTGTGGTACAAGCTCTACCTATTTATAGGTGCTTCATGCAAGTTGCCCCCTCTAGATTTATGAAATATTTTGATGATCTCTCCCATCAGTTTCTTTGGCAATGGAATTTTCTATCCTTAAATGGAGTCTGGTTTGATGAGATTTATTTTTCAGGCCAAAGAAAGAGGGTGGTCTTGGGCTCTGGCTTGTAGGTATGTGATGATTCCATAATTAGTGTCTTTTTTGGGGGTGTTTTGGGCTTAGTTTCATGATACTTGTGCACTAAGGAAAGTGCCTTCATATAATTAAGGTTAATCATCAATAAAATAGTAACTAAATACAACCACAAAGCATAATAGAGCAACTATTTAGCAAAGTAATGACTAATTGAGCATCCTATGGCTCTCTAACTAATAATGTTAATGAATAGCTCTCAGCAAGCTTCCATTAATGACAGTCCTAGAATGAGAATGATAAAGATAACAAGCTATTGCTAACAATTAGATCAAAGTAAATGCTAAAATGCTTCTCAAAATGCCTTTCTAAGGTCAAATTGCAAGAGGTTCAATGCAATTCTCAAATGTGTGGATGATAATTATGAAGGAATTAGGCCTCCTTTTATAGATTTTCCAATGGTAGGGGGTGTAGTTATATTTGATCATGATTAAGCCTTGGTTGAGTCCTTGGTTCCACCCTTTGAAGACAAAGCAAATTTTGTGTCCTCAAAGCATGAGACAAGTAGACAAGATCAATGGTCAAGATTCATTTTCACTTTGAGTGAATGAGATTGAATTTGGCTTGATCCATGCGAATGTCTTTCCTTTATTCTCATTGGTTGATTGATTTTCCTCTCTTTGTGGTTGTTGAGAGTAATTGAGATTTATTAATTGATTTAAATGAATTTGTTTAGCCATGTACCCCTTGAATGGGTTGAATTTGATTTAATCCAAGACTATACAATTAATTGAATTAATTGTATTTTGATTTGATTTCACTTGATTAAAGTGCTCTCAATTTTGATTTTGATTGAATTAAGATTTGATTTTCATTTTGATTGGCTAATTATGCATTGTGATTCAATTGATTCAATTATGTCCTTGATTTGCCTTGATTTGACTTGATTTGCTTTGATTTGGTCTTTGTCCATTTTTAGGTGATTACAAAAGCCCCTCTTTGAGTTGACATGTGAAGCATGCCGATTCAAAGAATACTCTGATTTTGCTTGATAATAGGTCCTGATTCATTGATGGTCGATCTCTGATGTGGTTTGGTGTCTTTCGATGGTTGATCTTGATTTCTGATATGAGATTGATGTAAATATGATCGATATAAAACTCTCTTGATATGGTTCTCTGATGATTGTTCTGATATGATGTTTGTTCTAATGATGAATCTCGATATGATGTTTGATTTGATATGATGATTCTGATATGATACCTGTTGTGATGATTGATTTCGATGCGATGCCCCATTCGTTTGATTACGAAAAATTTTCTAATAAAAGCTTGCACTTTGACTTATTGATTGGTCCCTCAATTTTTTTGATGATGTTACTGCTGATGTAGATCTAATTGTCTGATGGGATACCCCCTTGGAAATGAAATAAAATTCATACTTGATTTGATCATTGATTGATTCGAGATGATGTTGATCATTTGGTTTTAATAAAGTTCAAGTTTTTTTGATGAATTTTATTTGTATTTTTGATATCGATGTTGAATTCAGTTAATTTTGAATGTCCCTATGTCGATTATTATGATGATCACCTCATTTTATTAGATCAAATGGGGTAACAATGTACTTGCATAGGTAAAATTTACCTCCTTTTAGGTCAAAAACCTATATGAAGGGGTCAAAATCCCTTTTTACTATTCATTTACCATTGACTTTTTCCTTTGACTACCTTTTACCTTTTCCACCTTCCATGATGTTTGTCCCTATCCGCGAGCATCACTTCAAGAAATGTCAGTGATATCATCAGCTACCTGGCTCAGGACCTCCGGTGAGTACTTGTACCTTTCCATTTTTCCATTTTTAGTTATAATTTCAATTTTTTTCAATTTTTTCCTGTTAAATAGCTAGGTTTTTAGTTTTTCTTGATAAAGGGGCACTTTTGCCACTTTTAAGGGCACTTTCGCCTTCCAATGTGCACTTTTGCACTTTTAAGGAGTGCTTCCATGAATCACTTTGGTGCTTTCGCTCACCAAATTTAAGCCCTTCCGCGCTTTTACAATTTCTTTGCACGCTTTTTCCTAGGTGTAGGGCTTTTGCAACTTTTACATGCGCTTTCGCTGAATTTTCACGCTTTTACGTCTTTTAAGAGCACTTTTGATGTGCATTTGGGCGCTTTTGAATTTTTTGTCACTTTTGCAATATTTATGTGCGCTTTCACACCTTTAAACAGCGCTTCTGCTTTGCAAAATTTCAAGTTTTTGGATTTTTGACCAAGTTGTAATTTTGTCGACATCGTTAATCGATTGTCAGGTTTATGTTCCCAATTTTTGAGATTTTGTAACAAGTTGTAAGGTGTTAATTAGGGTTCAATTATAGTTAGGATATTCGTCATCTGTCTAGATTTAGATGATGGGTGAAGATAAAATTTATGTTCTATCTGTGTAGAAACATGAAATCTGATTGTGGTTTTGATAAGTGTTGATGAATTTTTTATTGACTTAGAATAATCCCAATAATTTATGATTTCCTTTTTGATGCATTTAATCTTTCTTTTTGTAGTTGGATCTCGGTTCTTTACATATTCATGGATCTTATCCACTATCTTGGGACATGATTCCTGCTCTAAGTGCTGCCGACCATCGACACATTGCCCGATGTGGTTTGTCGTTCCTTCTATATCTTCCTTGATTTCATGTGAATCGGGGCCTTATTACTGCTATGGCTGAGCGTTGGCACTCAGACCATAACACATTCCATCTTCCCATGGGTGAGATGACCATCACCCCTGAGGATGTGTATCATCTTCTCCGGTTTCCTACCTGAGGAGAGCTTGTATACTATGATATTATGTATGATGGTTCAACCTGTCACCGAGTATTTGGTGATGCTTCCATTGGTGATCAGCATATTCAGTGGACCCAGTTCATTTCATTCCCTGTGTTACCTGTTGTTCTTGGTACTCTTATTGGTGGCTTCCTACTTCCAGACCGGCATGGACATGGATTTGTTGTTGGTTGGGGTCTGATTTTAGAGGATTTGATGGCAGATCCTCATCGTTTCAATTGGGGTTCCTATTTATTAGCACAGTTATATCATGAGTTGCACACTACCATGTACAGACATTCCACTACTTTGACTGCTAGAGCCATTTTATTACAATTGTGGACTTGGGAGCACCTCCTGGTGACACGTCCTATGACTGCTCAAGATCATCCGGCTAGTTGGCCATTTGCATGGATGTACAATGGTTGGCCATTATTAGGAAAACCCATATGGGTAAGCTTGATTACTGGCGACGTCAGATAGATGACATGGATACTGTCATTTGGAGGCCCTATCTTGGATGTAAGGCTTGGCCAGAGGATGATAGTGAGCTTTCATATATATTTTGTCCTCGTTGGATGATTGGTCAGTCCACTTTTGTTATCAAGAGATTCTGCTTCCGCCGTGTGTTTCGTCAGTATGGGCGCATTCAGGATATGCCTCAGGGTGTAGCGATGTATGCTCGTGTTCAGGCTGAGAGATCATTATGGGGCCCTTGTGTTGATTATGGCATAGCTATTTGAGAGATTCAAGATCTAAGGTATCATCCCTGGAACCCTAGGTCACAGGTGATGGATGCTGGCATTACAGATGAGTATGGTGCCTGGCTACATAGGTATCCTTTTCCTAGATTTATTGATCCTGCTAAGAGGATTCCTAGCATTGAGGAGTTATCTGATGGAGATGATGGAGATGATGGGGATGGGGGTGATGATGATGATGATGGAGGTTTTGGTCATGGGAGGATTAGGGGTTGATGTGGATGACGAGGTTGTCACGGAGCGAGAGCAGGTCATGTACCGATACCAGTGTTAGCTGGTGCTCCTATTCCTCCTAGAGCTGGTGATCAGGGTGAAGGTGGAAGGGTTGATAGACTCTTACATTAGGTGGCTAGAGTTTCTATATAGAGGCCTCGTGTTAGATGATAGAGAGCTATGGATGTAGAGATTGCATAGGTGTTGCTTAATCAGGCACAGGGTCCTCCTGCTCAGCAGGTCCTTCCTTCTTTGGTTCCTCCTGTTATTCCTTCTATTGTTCCTACCGTTTAGGCACATGGTACTGCTTTGATGCCTTCATCTTCATCACATCCTTATTCTTCTCAGTTTGTTCCTATGTTGGGTGATCCATCTTCATCCACTCCATCTTCGTATACTCCACTTTCACAGTCTACTACAGCTCAGGGTTTTGCCCCCACCTTAGCATCGAATGTTGCTTCCTTGCAAACTCAGATATCTTCTATTCAACAATAGGTTTCACAGATGAGTTCTATGATGCAGTCATTTATGGCAGCTATGAGTCAGCATGGGTTACAGGCTAGTTCAAGTCGTCCACCAGATAGTGCACCTGGGCTTGAGAATGTTGATGATGGTGGTGATTTCATTGCTTGAGCATTTCTCTATATTCATGGGCATTCTTTTCCTTGTTATCATTGAGACATTGGATTCGTGTTGTATCATGGTTGATCGGTTGATGTTTATTTGTTTGTTGATACTTTGATATGTGATTGGACACTGATCTCTAGATATTGCTTTCTTGATTATCATGTTATAGACTTTGATTTCTTGCTCATTTATGATGATGGTACCATGGACTCTGATACTTTGATTGATTTGACTATATATGACATCATCATGTGTTGGATTTCTTTCCAGATGTTTCGTATGATATGCAACTATATGATTCTATATGATCTTGTTTTATTTTTGCAGAATGGAATTTTCTCATGTATGCATATGTTCCAATGATGGTGAAATGGTTGTCTTATATATGACATAGAATAGATAAATGCTATGTATACTGTTTATTTACTTTATGTTATTGATGGATATTAGATGGATAATGAATCTATTACTTTTGATATGTAGATGTGATGTAGTGATGGTCTTTCAATGATATATGTATGAATGGTACTATTATGAATGAGATGTTTGTAATGAATGTAATGATTTTTCCTTAATGTAATGTTATGGATGTAGTTTGATGTTGCTAATGACCTTTCTCATGTGTGAAATTTAATGATAATGATGAACTTAATAATGTATGATCCTAATAATTCAAATGTTGGACACATCTAAATTAATACAAGACTTAAATGATAATGATTTAATTAATGCAAGTAACCTAATGCAATGCACTTTGTTTTTTATTTCCAACACACTCAATCCTATATAATTGGTTTTTGATGATCTTTTGATTTAATTTCCCCTCTTGCAAATTAAGCTAAGGAAAAACAATATATATAATGCACTTAATCTAAAATGAATGCAGCTAACTGTCATTATTCAAAATTTGGAGCTTATAATCATCATTGAGCACTTTTGGAATCCCGTTTTAGTGCAACCATCACTAGTTTAACTATGATGATATGAATACTTTTTACCTCTTTGTTTGCTTTCCCATCAGTCTCTTTGGTACAACTATCAATGATTGAAGCCAATCATGAGAGTGTGAATACCGATTTTGTCAGATTCTATGTTGCAAGTGGATGTTGGTATTATGATATTGAAGATCAGAATAGCCAAGGTATCTATTTGCGTAAACAAGTAGAAATCTCAGTTTTATCGTATATACAAGTCCTCGATGATTCTTTGATGATCACATCCTTAGACAAATAATACATGATTTGAAACTTTGATTTTAAGACAGTCATTCAGAAATCAAGAAAAAATATCATTCTTTCCTCATAGCTTGTCTAGTCTAAAACTTTCATCGACTTGCTAGAAAGACATGATTTCATCAATTGAGTCAACACTTAGAAAAATTTTCCATGTTTTTCAAATCCATAGTTCAAGTGTAGTTCCATCCATTTCATACTTTTAATCCTGATAAATATAAGGTCATTTAAGTTCTTGGATCAATTTTTCATTTTAGGCTCAAGTTGGATTGGGATGTAGATTTGATTAAGTGTTCCTCTTTCAAGTGTGATGAATTGATTCTCTGATTTAATAAAGCTTGCTTTGATGAATCCTTTCTCCTTTGGAGTAGATTGCCCCCAGTTTGATATTGATTTCATTTGTGGGACTTAGGACAATTTTTCAATTAGGTGACCAAAATCTTGAGGTATTTGCAAATGCAACTGTGGAGTTTTATTATGCAATATGTACAAATGTTGGCAAATGCAATATTTACAAGGTGACCTTCTAAGTATGCAACTGACTTGGACTTTCAATGGCGCTTGTTTACCAAGTTTTCACCGATTGAATGGATCTAGCTCTTTTTTCTATTTTTAAAGCTTTTCTCTTTTTTTTTTGCTACCAAGGTGCCTATTTGCTAGGTTTTCACCAAGGCGCTTTTTTTCTTTTTTTGTATTTTTCTCTTTTTCAATTTTTTTTTATTTTTTTATTTTTATTTTTATTTTTTTTCAGGATCATATATGAATGTTTTTGCTTTCTTCATGCTCAATTTTTTCACTATTTTTGATCTTTTTTGCTTTTCAAATGTTTTGGTCTTTTCAGGATCTCTTTTGAACTATGTACAATAAATATGATGCGCCTCATATGATACTCTTTATACTCTTTCATCTACCTTATATATAGAACCGCTTGAGATGTATGCTATTTATTGGTTCTTGTAGCTCCTCTCCATCACAATCTGCTAGCTTGTATGTATCGGTCCCAAAATCTTCAACAATGAGAAATGGTCCTAACCAGTTTGCTTCCCATTTTCCCTTCTTCTCCCTTTCTACCTGGTTCTTGGGATTTTCTCTCAACACTAGGTCACCTATTTGAAATGTCCTTGGCTTGATGTGTTTATTGTAAGATCTTGACATCCTATTTTGGTAAACCTTCAAGTGATCAAATGCTTGCTTTTATTTTTCATCTAAAAGTTCTAGTTCTTGTAGCCTTGCAACCCTATAGTCTTCTTCATTGATCAACCCATGCATAGATATTCTCAAAGATGGAAGTTCTACCTCTAAAGGCAATATTGCTTCTGTTCCAAAGACTAAGGAGAAAGGTGTAGCTCCTTTTGGCATTCTGATACTAGTTCTATAAGCCCACAAGGTTGGGTTTATCTTGATGTGCCAATCCCTTCCTGAATTATCCACTATTCTCTTCAAAATTTTCAAGATATTTTTGTTTGTTGCTTCGGCTTGTCCATTACCTTGAGGGTAATAGATTGAAGAGGAATGATGAACCATGTGAAACTCAGTGCATAATTTCGTTAAGTCTTTGTTCTTGAAATGCCTTGCATTATCCGTTATGATGGCATGAGGTATGCCATATCTACAAATTATGTGATTAAGGATAAACAAATAAATTTGTTTGCTTGTTGAAGTTGATAGGGGTATAGCTTCCACCCACTTAGTAAAATATTCAGTTGTTGTGATGATAAATTTATGACCATTTGAAGATGGTGGATAAATCATCCCTATTAGGTCTAGCCCCCACTGATAAAATGGCCATGGTGTTGTCATAGGATGAAGTTCTTGTGTGGGTGCATGTATCAAATTCCCATGGAATTGGCATTTCTTACAAGTTTTTGCAAAGTCACATGAATCTTTTTCCATTGTAGGCCAAAAATATCCTATCCTTAGAAGTTTCTTGGCTAGGGATAATCCATTTGAGTGTGATCCACAAATTCCTTCATGGATTTCTTGTAAGGCAAAATTTGATTCTTCCTCTTCTAAACACCTAAGGAGCATTCCGTCAAGACCTTTTCGATACAATGTTTCAGAAACTATAGTATATTTGGCGGCTTGTTGAATGAAGCTTTTCTTTTGGTTTCTGGTTTGGTTTAAGGGAAGGATTTGATCCTTTAAGTAAGTATAAATTGGGCCATACCAAGGTGATTCATTCGTAGTTAGCAAGAAAATGGTGTGAGGGTGGGTTGGGTCATACACGGGTTGAATTACTTCTTCTACCAAGAACTCGTATCTAGCATTCTGATCAGGTGTCTGCAAAAGTGAAGCTAAGGTTACCATGGCATCTGCTACTTTGTTCTTTTCTCTTGGCACTTGCTCAAATGTAATGAGTATGAAATACTTCTTGAGATTGTCCACCATGGTTTTGTAGGGTACCAATTTGTCATCCTTTGTTTGATATTCTTCATTAACTTGATTTATGACCAATTGTGAATCTCCATAAACTTTTAATTCTGTCACTTTCCACTCTAATGCTAGCTTCATTCCAATAACCAATGCTTCATATTTTGCTATATTGTTTGTGCATTGAAATAACAATTTGTAGGATTTTGGGATAGTAGAGCCCTGAGGAGTGATGAGAAGTATGCTCGCTCCTGACCCATGATGGGTGTAGGAACCATCAAAATAAAGTTGCCATGTTTTTGCCTCAACATTCACAATTTCTGAATCTGGGAATTCAATTTGTATAGGATGATTATCATGAAGTAATGCTTCTGCTAATTGGTCCTTAATGACTTGTCCTTTGATTGATTTTCTATCAACATATTCTATGTCGAATTCACTTAGTATCATCACCCACTTTGCTAGTCTTTCATTCAATGTTGTTTTTCTTAGTAGATACTTCAAAGGGTCAATCTTAGCAATAAGCCTTATCTTGTGGGCTAGCATATAATGGCATAATTTTTGTGAAGCAAAAACTACAGCCAAACATGCCCTTTCCATAAATGTATAGTTTAGCTCATATTTGACTAAGGTTCTACTAATGTAGTAAATTGCCTTCTCTTTTCCTGTTTCATCCTCTTGTGCTAAAAGTACCCCCAATGAATTCTCTATGGCTGAAATGTATAAGATCAAGGGCTTGCCTCTTATAGGTGGCATCAAGATTGGTGGATTCATAAGATATTTATTTAATAGATTAAAGGCTTCTTCACACTTTTCATCCTATTTGAATATTGTATCTTTGTGCAAGAGTTGATTGAAATTGTGGCATTTCTCAGCTAATTGAGAGATAAATCTCCTAATGGATTGTATACTTCCTTGTAAAGATCTCATCTAACTAATGTTTTTAGGTGCTTCCATGTCCATTATGGCCTTCACTTTAGTGGGATCAACCTCTATCCCTTTTGCAGATACAATGTAACCTAGAAGCTTGTTAGATTGTACTCCAAAAGCACATTTCTTTGGGTTAAGTCTTACTTTGAATTCCTCTAGCCTTTCAAAAAAATTTGCGAAGATTGGTAGGTGTTCTTTCCTTGAATGTGATTTGGCTAGTATGTCTTCCACATAATCCTCCATGAATTTATGCATCATATCATGAAATATTGTGGTCATTGTTCTTTGATAGGTCACTCCCGCATTCTTTAACCCAAATGGCATAACATTCCAACAAAATGTACCCCATGCACATGTAAAAGTGGTCTTATCTTGGTCTTCTGGTGCTATCTTTATCTTATTATACCCACTAAATCCATCCATGAGTGAGAACATAGAGTGCCCTTCCGTTAAATCTATAATGGCATCAATACTCGAAAGTGGAAAATCGTCCTTAGGACATGCCAAGTTTAAGTCTCTAAAGTTTGTGCAGATTCTAATGGATTTTTTTGCTTTTGATACTGGCATTATATTTGAGATCCATTATGCATAATCAATGGCCCTTATAAATCCCACCTTCAATAGTTTTTATAACTCTACTTTGACAAGTAGGGCTATATGAGGATGCATTTTCCTTAGTTTTTGCTTAACAGGTTTTGCTCCTTCCTTGATATTGAGATGATGCATTATCAGATTTGGGTCTAAACCTGGCATATCATCATAAGACCATGTGAAGTTAATTTGTCTTTCTTTAAAGAACTTAATGAATTTTGTCCTTTCTTCACTAGATAGAGATGTTGCTAAGTGAATGATCTTTGGCTCTGTTTCTGATCCAATGTTTATCTTTTCTATTGGCTCAATTAAGATTGGAGATCTTTCTTCATAGTGTTTTGGTAGAACATCCAAACTCCCTTCCATAGGTCCCTCAATTGGGTTTTCACCTTTGGAAACATCCTTTATTTCTTTTTTTCTTTCTTTTGGATCTAATGTTGCCACAATGTGGTTTTCAACACTTGATTCTTGTCCTTTTCTATTTTTTTTATTTTTTCATTTTTTCTCAGATTAGAAGTTTGGATGCTCCCTTTGATCATTTCTTCCTAATATTCTCTGATAGAAGAAGGTTCAACCGCTTTGGGGTATTGGGACACCATGTTGTCATTCAAGAAAATTGGCAAGGTAGTTGGTTCAATGGTATCCTATTCGATTAAGTCCGGGCAGATGAGAGTTAATGGGTCAATACTTAGGTTTGTTTCGATAGGGTTTAAGATGTAGATCTCATTATTGGAGGGTTCGTACATTGTATCTTGAAAATATTGGACATGAGCTTCCTCTAAATGTTCTAAAGAAGAAGGATCAAAGTCCCCCTCACTAGAGTCCTCTCAGGTTTCTGTGGGATAGAACTCATGTGGATTAAACCTAGCATTTGATTCTTCCATAGTAGGTCTCCATGAAGGAATGTATTGTTCACCTACCCACTGATTGATCTCTATCTCTATACTTGGTACATCATTTAGAATCACTTGGCTAGAACTAGATGCTTGATTTGAAGTTGATTCTATCATGGGCCCTTTATTTTTGGTAGAAGCATTGGTATGAATAACATCAATACCCTTGTCTTTGCATGACTCATCTGATAGGGTCTCCCATTCCCATTCATTAGAATCCTCATCACTATGAGACTCTAATTGTAATATTTGGCTATAAAGTTGGGCATGATGTATTTGAGTGTATCCTTCTTCAAGATACCTTATTCTTGCTTTCTCCTTAGAATCTCACCATGTACTTTCTAAGGGTTTAATGATCCCTTCATTCTTTGTACCTAAAGGTCCTTGACCTTTGTATCCCATCTTTTGCATGATTGCAAATCCTTTCCCATATTGATGTGTGGGAATGGTTATATTTTGGATATGTTTGATGTGGGCACTTGATTCTTCATCCTTGTATAACCAGTTCAAAATTTCATTGTCCTCTTCATCCATGGTGGATGATGTACTTGCCCTCACAAAGTTATCATTATATCTATCAGGAAAATTTGGGGGTTTGCCAAAGGACTTAGGTGATAAAGGTAGGTCCATCATAGATAAGGAGTATTCACCTACTCCTTGTTGTTTGATCTTGCATATCTTGTAAAATTTTTCATCATTTGGTCCATCTTTTGATAATGGGCTTCTTTAGTGTATACTTGAATAGATTTTTTAGGGTCTTCTTTTGGTTCTTCAATAATATTATCCTCATTAACCTTCTCTTTTCCTTTAGTCGATGTAGCTAGGTTAATGAGTTTTGGTGTGTCTTTAACAACAACTTCTTCTTCCATCTTTTCTTTCCCTTTTGACAAAGGAATGTCCTTAGAACTTTGACCTTGCTCCCTTTGATTGGGTATAGACCCTTCAGCATTGTGTGGAACCAATGATTCATTGATAGGCTTGACATTATTACAATATTGGAATGGATTTAGATCTCCACTTACCATTATCTCTTGACCTAGATATGGGAATTTTAAGCATTGATGATAAGTTGAAGGAATGGCTTGCATTTTGTGGATCCATAGCCTTCCTAAAAAAATATTGTAAGTCAACTTTAAGTCTAACACTTGGCATATGGTCTCTTTTTGCATGGGACCAACTCTTATGGGTAAGACTATAACTCCTCTTGATGCTCTTTCTTCATCATCATAGGCTTTTATGGTTATTTTCTTCTTTGGGTCAATAGCCTCCTTAGAAAATCCTAGGGCTTTTACCAAGCTAAGGGTACAAATATTTAGGCTGGCACCTCCATCTATAAGGACTCTTTTCACCCTATGCTTGTGGATCAACACTTCTATGTGTAAGGGCAAATTTTGAGGATGGTTAAGAGACATGTCATCTTGTTATGATAGGAAATGAGGTGCAATTAGGTGTCCTACCATATTTTGGAATTTGTCTACCTCCAAATTTAGAGGCACATTTGTTTCCAACAAGGCTTTTTCCAAGATATCCTTATGAATTGGTGATAATTTGAGTAGCTCAAGAGTAGAAATTTGAGCGAGAGTTCTTTGTAATTGCTCAACCAAGTTGTATTGTTTTGATGATGATGTTGAGGCTTGATTTGATATCACCACTTTTGAAGCATAGGTAGGTAGGATAATTTTTTATGCTTGCCCCCTAGTGACAACATTTGATGATACTTCTCTTGATTTATCTTTTATTATTATAACATTTATAGTTTGATCCTCCTCTCTTAGAGTATTTATCATGTTATCATAAGTATGAGCAAAGTTCACTTTCTCATTACCCTTCTTTTGATTTTGATTAGATGACTCGCCCTTTTCATGATTCAAAAAGGGATTCTTGTAGGCCGTGTGATCCTCATTGTTTTGAGGCCCTTCAATTTTGATGGTGTTATTATCAATTAGATCTTGCACTAATTTCTTCAATCTCATGCATTCATTGGTTGGATGACCTCTTTTTCGATGGTATTCACAATGATGAGATTCATTCCACCAATGTGGCTTGACTTGAGGTTCATAACTTGATATGTCGGGTAACGTGATAACTTGATTGGCCAACAAGGTTCTTAGTACATTCTCCAAAGGTTCACCTAAGTAGGTGAATTTCATTTTGTTATAATTGGAGTTTGATTTTGACTTATCCCAAGTCTTATTGTTGGAAGTGTTGGGATTGTTGTTGGAATTATTGGAATTAAATGGAGCTTTACTTGATTGATTAACATTATTTGAAGAATTAGCTCCATATGGTAGTATAAAAGGGGTAGACTTTAAGTTGTGTGCTTCCACAACTCCATCATTTACAAGGTTTTTATTGTTATTCTTTGTCCAAGATTTAGATTTATCATTGTTATTGTTGGACCCTTGATTATTGAAATACTTAGGCACATAATTATTGTTATTGTTGTTATTATTGTTGTTGTTGTTGTTATTGTTGTTGGATTTGTTATCTTTAAATAATTTGATCTCACCTTTTTTGACCAAAACATCTTCAATCTTGATCCCACTTTCGATGAGTTTTTCAAATGTTGGGGGACATTGAAGTTGTATCCTATAATTCATTTTCGAGGTCAAATTTTTAGTGAAGATCTCCATCTTCTCTTTCTCGGGGATACATTGTGGATACCTTGCGAAAATGGTCCTCCACCTTTGTAGGAATCCTAAGAAGGACTCCCCATCTTTCTGTTTGGTATCACACAACTAGAGCATATTAATTTCGTGCTCAATGTTATAAGAGTAATGGGTTACGAACTTGGAGTCTAACTCCTCAAAAGTCTTGATTCCTTGGGGTAGTTTTGAAAACCACTCCATTGCGAGTCCTCCTAAGCTTCTGGGAAAGAGTCTCATTAGATAAGTATCATTGTGCATGAACTCTATGCTTAGGGCACAAAACTCTCTTAAATGATCTTGTGGGTCTATTTTACCCATGTACTTATCATATTTAGGAAAAACGGTATTGAAAGGAAAAGACACCATAGCTAAGCTCTTGTCGAAAGGGAAAGGACACAAAGCTTCAATGGAAAAGGCCTTAGGTTCAGTTTCCTTCTTCATGGTATCGATTTATTCTTGGAAGGCCTTTATTTTCCTAGTCATAACATTCATAGGATCATCTTGGTGTTGATCTTTCTTGAGTTGGTCAAAATCAAAATCATAGGGCAGCTTTACCCCCTTTTGGGCTAGGTTTAGGAAGAATTTTTCCCTATCTTTGTCTATTCATTTCTCCATAACCTCTAGGAAATCATTGTCTTGGGAAACTTTCTCAACCCTTTCTTCAAGTGTCTCCTTAGGATTATAGTTGGCATTGTTGATATTGTGATTATGATAGGCTGAATTTCTATCACCCATCTCTTCAAGTCTTGGTTCAAATAGGTTCGTGAAAATTTCTTCTTGATTAGGATCTTTGAAAACACTTTGGTACTCAACTTCTTGCCTTGGGTTTGCAAAAATAGTGCTATCTCCTGGTAATGATACCCTATGTGTTTGTCGGCATCCAACAAGGGTTTAATTTGGGATGATCCTTGATTCAAAAATTGTTGATTATATATTGAAGAGATTTAAAAATTGTAAGATGAGTTTTCAATGGATATCTCTCACCTGTTTATGTATTCCAAACACAACAATCACACATTCACTTGTCTCTTTTTACCCTTTTAACACAAAATGTTTGATTTGAAGAATGTTATCATAGGTTTTTCACAAGAATGCACTTCAAGCACCTACCTAGCACAAGATTTGGTTCGTATACATGGCTCTACAAGGTGGTCTTGCTACTTAATCAAGGATTTAGTATATATTCTATTCAAAATGGACTTTAATCTCTCATCCTCCAAGTATGTTAGGAGGCTTCCCACACGCACCGAAGTATGATTTTGCACAATTCATGAGGAATACTAGAGGAAGGTTGAAAAATTAAGATCCTTTTGTCATGCACCCCATTAAGGATACATGCATTTCATTTTAGAGTGGGTTGGATTCCCACGGTGAAAGTGAGTGTATCCCACTTTGGGATGTCCCTCTCATTGGCCTTGTTAAGGCAAACTTGGGAGGCGAGCCCACTATTGCTCTAGCATGTATAAGGAAAACAAGAAATGAACTTAAGCCGACAAGTTTGGGAGTTTGATTCACTTAAAAAGTGAAGAGCATATCCCTATTGTCTTTCTTTGTTCCAACCACTCAAACACAAGCTTGTTCTTTCCCAATCTCTTGACAAGGAGATTCTTAAAATGGAAGTGTTCGGTTTATTTTCTATTTTATTTAAACTATGTTTGAAAACAAATGCCGCAATTTAATCAAGCTTGAATAGAAGAATACCTTTCCTTGTAACTAGCGTAAGCTAGGGGCATTTTTGAAAGGTTTTTGTCATTGTTTTTCAACTCACCTTGACAATAGCCTCCTCCAAATGTGCTTGTCCTCCAACAAGTTAGTCAACACCAATAATCACAATGAGGAAAAATCAAAGCAAAATGAATGAAGCAACTAATAATGTATTGAACTTTTAAGCACCTTATTTGCAAAGTTTTAAGGAAAACTTGAACTTAAGGATTAAAAATCTAATTTAAAGATACGAATTTTGATTTGTATGCTTCAATAACAGCAAGATATTTCTGATATACCTGATTGTCTTCTTCTTGTGTTGTTTCAAGAACCGCTTTGATATGAGCTATGTTCTCCTTCTTGATCTTTTTGGCTAAAGCTTTTCCCTCCTGATTGAATCTTGTCTCTGGTTTCCTCACCTTTTTATGCCCTGTCATCTTGTAGAACAAAAATCATTTTGTAACAATCAAATTAGTCAATTCATAATTTTTTGCAAAAGCGCACCTGAATCAATTGAAAGTGCTATTTTATTGCTCAAAAGTGCAGCTAATCTGATTGAAAGCACTATTTTAGTCTGCTAGTAAAATGCCAAAGTGCACAAATAACTTTTAAAAGTGTTACTGAAATAAGCAAAGGTGGTAAAATTTAGGCAAAAGCGCTAATAAAACTAGTAAAAGTGCCTGGTAGTCAAAAGCAAAGCGCTCTTTCACGATGCAAAAGCACTAAAAGATATAAAGACCGAAGACATGACTCACAAAGGCATTGCAGATTGATGCAAAGGTGCATAACTTTGTCACAAAAGCATCGGAATAGTGATTAAAAGTGCTATTTCTTCTCGCAAAAGCACTGCTTAAATTGGTAAAAGCGCTACTTCCTGAAAAAGCCAAGGGTTAAACACGTGAAAATTTGGAGATAATGAAAAATTCATGTATGATTAATAGAGTAGAGCATTCTGCCCCATGGTGGGCATCATTTTGTACACTAAGGAAAGTGCCTTCATAGAATTAAGGTTAATCATCAATAAAATAGTAACTAAATACAACCACAAAGCATAATAGAGCAACTATTTAGCAAAGTAATGACTAATTGAGCATCCTATGGCTCTCTAACTAAGAATGTTAATGAATAGCTCTCAGCAAGCTTCCATTAATGACAGTCCTAGAATGAGAATGATAAAGATAACAAGCTATTGCTAAGAATTAGATCAAAGGAAATGCTAAAATGCTTCTCAAAATGCCTTTCTAAGCTCAAATTGTAAGAGGTTCAATGCAATTCTCAAATGTGTGGATGATAATTATGAAGGAATTAGGCCTTCCTTTTATAGATTTTCCAATGGTATGGGGTGTAGTTATATTTGATCATGATTAAGCCTTGGTTGAGTCCTTGGTTCCACCCTTTGAAGAAAAAGCAAAGTTTTTGTCCTCAAAGCTTGGGACAAGTAGACAAGATCAATGGTCAAGATTCATTTTCACTTTGAGTGAATGAGATTGAATTTGGCTTGATCCATGTGAATGCCTTTCCTTTATTCTCATTGGTTGATTGATTTTCCTCTCTTTGTGGTTGTTGAGAGTAATTGAGATTTATTAATTGATTTAAATGAATTTATTTAGCCATGTACCCCTTGAATGGGTTGAATTTGATTTAATCCAAGACTATACAATTAATTGAATTAATTGTATTTTGATTTGATTTCACTTGATTAAAGTGCTCTCAATTTTGATTTTGATTGAATTAAGATTTGATTTTCATTTTGATTGGCTAATTATGCATTGTGATTCAATTGATTCAATTATGTCCTTGATTTAACTTGATTTTCTTTGATTTGATCTTTGTCCATTTTCAGGTGATTACAATACTTTATCAAACTTTCCTAAGAATTGGTTATAATTAAACATATTATGATGGATATATCATGGTTATTATATACATAATATAATATTACATATTATAGTTATAACTCTATGTGAAGTAGTGATCGATTCTAATTTATATGATATTTTGGGTAATTCAATATGTTTTTATATCTCCTTTTGTCTAAGCTAACTTGTAGTCATGGAGCGTGAAAAGTTGAAGCTTTAGATGATGGACTAATTACTACTACAAAGGAAGATATAGTCAAATCCATAATCAACAAGGTTTTATGAAGAATGACACTCTTGGACCCACTATTTCCACTCATGGTTTGGGATGGGAGTTTGCAACTAGTGGTGACTATTTAATTAGGAGAAAAATTCATGTACCTATACAACCGCATGTCTCATGATGCATGATCAAATCTCATTCAATGTTCCATGTTTATAGTTTTGTCTTAATAGTTTTCTCTTGAAGAATAAGTCTATCTCTTTCTACGAAATGTAGTGTAATAAAGCTTTAAAAGCTTTTGTTATTATTTCTCTAATATTTCTCCTATAAAATCACAGAGCTCTCATTTGTAATAGTTAGTTGGATAGAGAATATAGTGTTATATATTTTGCTCAATTTTAATTAGTGTTCCAATTTACCATTATTGTACTTCTTGTTATGATGAATAAAAGTGGATGGTAACTTTTAGTTAAATAAATATTGTGTTGATCTGAGGTTACAAATCCTTAAGCAATGGACACTTGATGTTATATAACTCTTTGTTAAAATAATGTAGTTATTTATACTTTAGTTAATTGTATTTCATTTATAATTATGTAATTGTTAAATTAGTATAGTTCATTCTCATTAATCTCATCTTTGATGCAACACGTGGTTAATTTAGCAATTGTCAATTAGTTCATTGCATGATTAACATAGTGCATAAGTAGTTAAGTTAAGATTTTAGTAATAGATATTTTCTTAGTAGTTTCTTTTGGTTATTTGTTGCATAAATTGATTATGTTACATGCATCCACACCATCTCACCCACAACTAAAGCTATGTGAATCAAAACTGATGTAAAATT
Organism: Chamaecyparis obtusa; assembly: GCA_027943335.1. Taxonomy (NCBI): domain Eukaryota; kingdom Viridiplantae; phylum Streptophyta; class Pinopsida; order Cupressales; family Cupressaceae; genus Chamaecyparis; species Chamaecyparis obtusa. The sequence goes on along the minus strand of BSBK01002615.1, from coordinate 2,173,307 downwards.
CTTTTAATGTAGTTTCTTTTCATTTCATTTTAGTATGTGTTTTAGTAGATGCTAGATTGACTTTGTTTCACATATAGTGTAGGTGTCATCCAAGAAAATACGTCCCTAGTTCAGAATTTAAATGAGATTCTGGTGGGATGAGATGTTACTTAATAGAAGATTAGTTTCTTCTTTAATATAGTGTATTGAGTTATCTACACTTACTTATTATCCTTACTATAAACTAGTTGTTTTTGGCATGCAATGAAGGAGAGATGTACTAGGGAGGTTTCTTCCCTCTACTTAAACACAAGATATGCTGGCTACAAACATCGATCAAGAAGATTCATCTAATCTAATAGAGGAGAAAAAAGGAGGAAACATGGTGGCAAACTAGGAGACCCCTTTTAGGGACCCTAAAGAATAAGAGCCTTTGCAATGACTTCCTCATGCATAAAACATGGTTGATGAAGAAGTTGAGAATCCCACTTGTGTTGTTACTTTTGAGTTTCCCATATTAGACCAAGAGCAAGATATTGCTATGAATAACATACCTCTGTCCACTTTTCCTACTTTCTATGTTTTAGTGACAGAAGATCCTAATAAATAAAAATGTGAATTTGATGTGATATGTTGATGCTACAATTATACAATAGATGCACATAGTTTGAAGCTCTTTCCAGCCACTTTGAAGGATGATACTTTAGGGTGGTTCTTGGGCCTTAGCAAAAATACTATCAGTAGTTGAGAAATAATGAAAGAAAAGTTATTACAAAAGAATCAAGATTACTATAGAGGAGGAGACTCAAGGAAGGAGGACATAATTGGGATGGCTTAGAAGGAAGAGGAGCTATTAGAGGATTATACAAAAAGGTTTTAGTTTACCTTGAAGAGATATCCACAAAAAAAAATTTCCCCTAAGCCCCTCAAGCTTGTTTTCTTGAGAGGAATCAATGATGATTGTATTGATGCACCAAATCTAATGAGATGAGGTGATATAGCATAGTTGAAATGTGAAGATATTTACAATCTATCTCGATACTACTCAAGGTCCATGTTGAAAAAGAACAGTAGTCGAATACTACCCACTTCTATATCTTCAAATGGGGTGTCTCGCATGGAGCTTCACAATTTCCTATCAAATATGAAGGAAGATATCATAAGTCATATGGAAACACAATTGGATAATCTGCATATTAAAAAGAAGTAGGATAAATTAGATGATGCACTCATTGAATATTTTTCATATTGTGGACAAAATAAAGGCTCGTGTCAATGTAAGAAACTAGCAACCATAACTGAATAAAATCCTTCAAAACTATAATTCCATGTGATTAAATATGATGACAACCAAATAATTTATATTTATCAACACAAGCCAAGGAAAAAATGTCAAGGTATGCCTCCTGATCCATTATCTTATGGTAATGCATCATCTGGGTTTAATCAAAATGTTGCAGGTTGAAATAGCCAGCCAGATAGGATAATGTGAATACTAATTAGGGACCTCAACAACGGGGGTGGTCTCATTCATCTCCCTACCAAAAACCCAATTATAATAAGTGGTAAGGAACTCAAAATCCATGATCTCAACCATGGAGGGGTAGTTGGTATTGGCTACTCCATAATACCTATAGTCACAACAAAATTTTAACCAACCACCTGCTTTAATGCCTAAACCTATTCCACAACAACAAGCTATTATGCCAAACATAGATCCACTTGTTTTTCCACAACCAAGGGATCCTTAATTGCCTTCTCAACCTACACCCAATCCTAAATATAAGCTTGTTCAACAAGCTTATACTAATGCCACCACTCAATATCCAACTTATATAATTGAGATTGGTGATGTCCATCTCCACTCAAGATGGACTCTTGCTAGTCCAAATGCTCCAAAATCAATATAAGTAATTGATGAAGAGAAAGTTAATGATGTCACTAACCTATAACAACCTCAACTGGTTGTTGAACATGAAAATTTAACCAATGACCCTCCATTTCCAACAAGATTGTCCACTGAGAAGTATCATCCTGAGCCAATATTTGGTTTGATATGACATCTCATACAAGCAATAAAGGATGTCCCCATTTATACTAAATTCATTAGGGAGTTGTGCCTTAAGAAACTAGGGTGGAAAAAGAGAGATCCACACAGTATTCATGTCATAGGAAAATTGGTTGATGTCATGTTAGGAACACTAGTTGTCCCTAAGTATATTGATCCTAGAAACCCTATTGTGAATGTTCATATAAATGGAACTCTTATTGAGAACACCCACATTGACTTAGGGGCATCCATCAATGTCATGACCAAAGAAAGAATGAATATAATTAAGTTATCCAACATTAGATCTACCCATACCATGTTGTAGTTGGTTGATCAATCTACTATCAAGCCCAAAGGAGTAATAGAACATTTGGTCATTACTGTATATTCATGGGAATATCCTATGGATTTTACTATGTTACAACCTAAGGCTAGCTTGGGTGGGTATCCCCTCATTCTTGGATACCCTTTTTTGGCCACAATTGATGCATTCATTGGTTTTCATTCTAGCAACATGACAATTTAAAATGGAAACACAACCAAAAATGTGATCCTTTACCCACCTTCTCAACCACATGTTGAAGATGAACAATACATTTGGCCTACATTAGAAGATGGGGAACAATATTCCTTGGAATTTTTAATGGTTATTGATCGAAGCCCCATTATTGACTACCAAGATGAGGATGATATCTTGGGACATACAATTTAGAATTCTTATGGGTTGGATCCAAAAGAAGAAGAATTCCTCAATTATCTCACCTATCTATTTCATAAACTACTTGCTCATGTAGATACCTCCACATCAACAATAATATATGACTTATTACCTACAAATGTCATTTCTATCATTGAATCCTCAATCCCATTTGAAATGAGCCTAGGGAAAATATTTAATATTAGTTTTGAACTAATTCAAACCTAGCAAAAGGCATTGCTAACAATGTTGCAACAACATTTTGAAGTATTTTATTGAGATTATGGTGACATGAAGGAGATTGATCCTAGCTTTTTCATGCATCAAATTTATATAGACAAAGGATGGTGACCGGTGATACAACCTCAAAGAAGAATGAACCCAACTCTGAGGGATTTTGTGAAGACAAAGTTATAGAAGCTACTAGATGTTGGATTCATTTATCCTATTTCAAATAGTGAGTGAGTTTCACCACTAGTAATTATTCCAAGAAGGGAGGAAAGTGGCAAGTTTGTGTTGATTACAAGGAGTTGAATGTAGCCATTGGGAAGGATCATTTTACACTACCATTCATTGACCAAGTTATGGGTTCACTCTCTAGAAAGAGGTATTGTTATTTTCTAGATGGAATAGTGGCTATAACCAAATTAAAACAGCTCCTAAGGATCAATATAAAATAACCTTTACTTTCCATTGGGGTACCTATACTTATTCAATTTTTCCATTTGGTTTATGTAATGCATTGGTCGACCACATTTCAAAGGGTTGTTCTCAATATTTTTCTGATGATGCACATAAGACAATGGAAATTTATATGGATGATTTTATAACTTATGGTGATTATTTCCAAGAAGCATTAAAAAATTTGGAAAAAATATTAAATAGGTGTCAAGAAAATAACATCTCCCTTAGTCACGAGGAATGTTTTATGATGATGGAGGATGGCATGGTTCTTGGTCACTTAATATCAACGCAAGGAATAAATGATGACCTTGCTAAGATACAAATCATCCAAGACTTACTAGCACCATAGAAGCAGAGGGTGTCAAAAGCTTCCTTGGTCATGTAGGTTACTATAGGTGCTTTATCAAGGATTTTAGTAAGATAGCAACACCATTATATGTTTTACTCGCAAATGACATTAAGTTTGACTAGACATGTGATTGTTAATAAACATTTGAGTTGCTAAAGTAAGCCCTTATAACAAGCACCTATTATGAGAATAATTAATTGGAAGATCCCATTTTAGATACATACATAAGCATCAAATTTTTCCATAGGTGTTATTTTGGGACATAAAGAAGGTAACCTAGAATATGCTATTTACTACATAAGTAAGAATCTACAGAGAGCTTAATTAAATTATACAGTCATGAAGAAGGATATTATTTTTGTTGTTTATGAAATAAATACATTTAGACTCTACATATCTAGCTATCCTATATTCTCTCATACTGATCATGCATCTATTAAGTATCTCATGAACAAACTAGTCGTTAGTGGGCATCTGGTAAGAAGATTTTTATTGCTACATGAGTTTGATATTAATATTATGGATAAACATAGGGAAGCCAACATAGTAGCTAATTTTCTCTCAAGATTTCCAAGTGCCTAATCTGATCCATTACTAGATGACTCATTTCCTGATGAACATCTATTTCCCATGACAACTTTTGATCCTTAGTATGCTAACATAGAAAATTATTTGGTTACATGCCACACTCCTCCTCATTTTTCTCCAAAGAGAAAAAACAATTGGTTCAACGTGCATTTTCCCATTCTTGGATAACATGATATTTGTTTTATAGTGGACTTGATCATGTGATGTGTAGATTCTTGAGGGAAGATGAAACTTATAATATACTTAAAGCATGTCATGATGAACCATGCGGTGGAAACTTTGCAGCCAAAAGAACAACACTAAAAACTCTCAACACTAGTTATTACTAGCCAACTCTTCACAAGGATTCCATTTAATATACATGAAGATGTCAAAGATGTCAAAGAATCGGTCACCTGACCAAGAGTGATGAAATGCCCCTATACCCACAACTCATGGTTACACTATGATAAATGGGGCCTTGATTTTATTGGGCCCATCAAACCTGCATCTAATGGAAAATCTTATATATTGGTATGTACTGATTATATTACTAAGTGGGTTGAAGTTAAAGCTTTGAAAAATGTCAGAGATTACAAAGTTGTTGAATTTTTATATGAGGAGATTTTCACCAGGTATGGTGTTCCTAAGGAAATTTTTATAGACCAAGGGCCCCAATTTACATATGATTTAATAGCACAATTTGTCCAAGAATATTATATGAGGCATAATAAATCCACACCTTATCATCTCTAATCCAATGGTCAAGTAGAGGTCACCAATAGAGAGCTAAATAACATTCTAACAAAAATAGTGAAGATGCATAGGCGTGATTAGATTGCAAGGTTACTTGAAGTAGTATGAGCATACAAAAAAAACATGGAAGATAACAACAGGTTTCACACCCTATGAATTATCCTGTGGTAAAAATAGTGTTCTTCCTATTGATTTTGAATACAAGACTTTGTACACTGTACTTGACCTCAAAATAGACCTATTGAAGCATAGCAAGAACTACTTTTGCAGTTGAATTCCCTTAATGAAGTACGCATCGAAGCAGTTTAATGAACACAATTGATACAATAATAAAGGACAAAGTGGCATGAAAATTATATCAAAACCAAATAACTCCATGAGCATGATTGGGCTCCACTCTATGATTCTCATTATCATGACCATAAGGAAAATCTATAGACTCGGTGGCTAGGGACTTATAAAATTGACAAAGTCTATTCCAACAGAGTATTTAATCTTACCATAATTAATCCTATTCAATTTACCCTAATGGTCCATGGCCATAATTTCAGTTGTATAAGAAGCCACATAACAATGAGGAGTTTCTCAACCAGTTGCAAGCAATTTTTTCTACCACTTTCTCCAAAACCATCCATTCCACAACCCAACATTGATTCCATTTCTGATCCATCTCCTTTACTTCCATTAACATCCAATTCTGAGCCATCATCCATTCTAGTCCATGCACCCACTAGCCCTCCATCCATCCTTGATAAGACATCATCTCCACCATTGGTTGTGGATGAACCATTATATTCATCAACACCACTTGAGGATATTTGAATAAAATTATCTTTTTCACATGCACACACTTCCCAAGAACCATTCACATGAATTTTATTTTTATTTCTAGAACATTGTAGTTTTGGGACCTATTCATTGATTTTCATGGGACTTGATTATAAAATTAGGTGCGACAAATATTAACATGCAAGATTTTTGCCTGCAGCCATTCATTCCAGTCACTTTTTCAAAATCTTTGTGCCACTTGTGTGTGTGAGTTTGTGGCCTGCAACACAACACTTCAATAGGATAATAACATCACTTGTTAGAGAAATATAAGCATTCAATTGAAGAAACTAACAAGCAAAAGCATCCTATTGCTCTTTAGTTAGTGTGAGTATAAAATAAGGGGTTAGTTTGCTCTCAAATTTAACCCTTAAACAGTGACAATCTACACTAAAATGAGAGATTCAAGAGTGCATGCATAAAACCAAATTTATTTCCATATTAACAAAATTGAAGTGTTCTTTAACTAAGCATGAAACTAGGCATGAAAAAAATGGAAACATCTATCAAATTAAGACATTAGTGAGCAAATTCTCCAAGCATGAGAGTTCAATAATCATGGATTATGAAGCCTCACAATTCAAGCATGTAGAATAAGTCTAAATATCCAAATGAGCTAGAGTTCAAAGCATTGAGAAGACAAATTAGAAGCATGTAGAAGCTGCAAGAAGCCTTTGAAAGTTCTATTTTATAGAAGATTGAAGGAATTCAACGGTTGAGATGCATCTGTGAGGAGTGGTTGAGATGCATCTTGGCTTGATCCTTGATCCATGTGAAAGCCTCTTAATCATTGGAGTTTGTTTGTTGTGTTTGTTTGATTTAGGAGGTATTTATGCTTTTCTTTTAATTAATAACTCTAGCCATGCATTTGGTGGGATTGAATTAATTAAATAGGCCTAGAGTTAATTGTCTTGATTTTGCTTGAAACCTTAGTGGTAAATGCTTGATTTAGGATTTGATGGAGTTTATTAAATTTTTGGGATTTATGCTAATGATCAAGAATCAAATTAACATAATCAAGGTTATATGTTGAATTAAGGGCAAATGGGGCCTTAGGTTCTATTAGCCCAATTTTAGGTGATTACATTTTCCCCTCTTTGAATTGCTTTGTGAACAGCACAGGGATTCAAAGAACATCTAATTCAAAGTGTGATCCAGAAGATTTATAGAGCAGCGAGAAATACTCTAAAAGATTTATAGAGCAGTAACGAGAACTACTCTGAATTTGAGAATTTTGAGCTTGATCGAACGAAATCCTACTTGATTTAAAAAGCTGTCAATTTTGAACTTGATTGAACACTAATTGACATTACCGATTCCGAGCTTGATTGAATGAAGATCGATAAAAGAATTTCAAGCTTGATTGAATGAAATTCTACTTGATTTAGAAACTATCAATTCTGAACTTGATTGAACAAGAATTGACAATACTAACTCCAAGCTTGATTGAATGAAGGTTGATATGAGATTTTGAAAAGAATTTTCAGTTAAAATTAACAGCCTCAGCTTGATTGAAGAGAGTTGTCATGCCCATGGTGTTAAAGAATTTGATCTTGGTATGATTATGCCCCCTCGGGACCAAAATCAGAACAAATCCAAATAAACTCATTAGTTTCAAGCATTTAGAAAGATTTACAGTGATTGAAATGATCTCGGATCAAACATAGATCAATTGGAAAGAGTTATCAAGCCATTTAGATTAATTTTGGTACCCTAGAAGCACTATTTGACCAAGTTTGACCAAGAATTTGAGAGATTTGACCAAGTTTGACTTGTGTTTAAGTAATATCCTAACATAAAAATTTGATGTTGTATTGACAAAATCACTTTTTGCTCAATTTTGCCCCTGTTTGACTGCAATTTGACCATGTTTGACTTCTGCATTCTAAATGTTGACTTTGCTTTGTAACTCTATTTTTACTGCATCTAGGTAATATAAATTACCTATTTCAATTTTGGTCCCGATATTAAGCCTCTGTGATGTTTTATGGATGAATGTCCCTTAGGATTCCGGGCCCCCCGGGACGCTTAAATAGGTCAAAAAGTGACTTTTAACTATTCATGTTCACTTTTATCCCTTGAGAATTTATTGATCTCTAAGAGACCATGGTGTTCCCAATGGAAAAGCACCAATTTGAGATGGCCAGGTGACACGACCGACCGAGGCATTACGCACCACCTATGAGTATCCGACAATGAACCTTGTCAATTTGAAATTTTTGAATTTCATGCATTTCTATGCATTTTATAGGCAATTAGATTTTGGGTCACATCCTGTATATGGGATCGCATTAGGTCAAACCTGTGTCACTTCCCAAATTTCAGATCACATCTGGGATTTTGCGGATCGCACCCCATTGGGTCGCATCCAGTTAATTTTGATTTTGTTAGAGTTTTTTTTAGTCAACTTGAATAATAGGGTCACATCTGGGATACTGGATCATTTCCCAAATTTCTTGTGTCGCATACAAGATTTCTAGAATCACATCTAGTTTTAGGATCGTATCCTCTATTTCTTGATCAGCATCCGGGATTCTAGATTGCATTTAGTTTTTTCTAATTTTTGAGCCAAGTATACTTGTTTTTTTGAACTTTGAGCAATTTTTCGGCCAATTTCTTTTGTCTAATGCTAACATAGTGCCCCTATTTTTAGGATCACATCCTATATTTCTTGATCTGCATCCGGGATTCCAGATCGCATTTGGTTTTTTCTGATTTATGAGCTAAGTATACTTTTTTTTCTGAACTTTGAGCAATTTTTAGGCCAATTTATTTTGTCTAATGTTGATTTTTGTTGTGCAGACCAATTTCCCTGTCATGTCATTTAGATCTTTGAGGCCATCCCAGGTCTTAGCTCTTCATGATCAGCTGAGTCTAGAGGATCAGTAGGTAGTTCAACATTGTGGTCTTTGGAGCCTCATGCATTTACCTCACATTTAGGTAAATCGCGGTCTCCTTAAAGTGTTGGTGGAGAGGTGGCATTCAGAGCATAACACATTTCATTTACCAACTGACGAGATGATAGTGACACCTAAGGACATGTGGAGGATCCTGCATGTATATGTGATGGGTACTCAGATAAAGTATGAGGCATCTGGGCACGTGGAAATTGTTGACATGAGGAGGGAATTTCAGGATGACATGATCAGAGGTCATTATTTGAGTTGGGACCACATGGTCATCAACTATGCCCCTTTGCCTGTATACTTAGCTGGTCTGATAGGTGGCCTGATGATGCTTGATCGAGGTCAGCATGGTTTCATGTGTGGCTGGTCCAGAGTTATAGGTCAGATGATTGAGTCCCCGGGGAGATATGCATGTGGTAGTTTCATATTAGCTCATATGTATCATGAGCTTCATGAGATTGTTTATCAGCACTCCAGATCTATGACTGTGGGGAGTGTAGTATTGCAGATCTGGGCATGGGAGCATATCCCTATGACCCATCCCATTATAGATAGGCATCACGATATCGAGTTGCCTTATATTTATATGTATTCCAATTTTATTCAGCAGCCCCACCTGGGCAAGTTAGAGTACTGGCGGCATCTTCTTGATGACGTGACTGATGTAGAGTGGCGTCCATATCTAGACTGTAAGGCTTGGCCCTCAGATGCCAGGAAGATGTCATACTTTCTCTAGAGTGGGTATCTTGTTGGGAGGACTCACTATATCATTGAGTGGTTTCTGATTACTAGAGTTTTTTGGCAGTATGGGAGAGTACAAAGCATGTCCCAGGAGACATGTCTTTATGCACAAATCAAGAGTGAGGAGGCTCGGTGGGGAGCCTGCCTGATATTTGAGACTATAGTTTATGAGATATCACACATGGAGCATGTCGACTGGGATTACTAGGCAGTAGTTCATGATGCAGGTGTCACTGATGAGTATCATGATCACTATCCCAGGCATCTGTATCCTAGGTTCACTGCTCCTGACGATGCCATTCTGTGTATTGAGGATGCACTTGACTATGATCCAGATGATGATGTTGGGGGTCGAGCCCAAGCTGCAGGAGGAGATAACAAGGGGAGAGGGTTAGATGGAGCCCGAGGAGGTGGAGGGAGAGATGGAGATGGGGCCCGCAGAGGCAGAGGAGATGGAGGTGATGGAGATGACAGTGGAGATGATAGGGGTGGTGGTGGTGGTGCAGTGGACGGCAGCAGGCAGCGGGCCTCTGGGGGAGATGCCAGTCATAGGCAGCGCAGAGTATGGGTCACTCCTCAGAGAGATACAAGGCCATTATTACATCATGATTGTATAGTATAAAAAGTGGATGGGGTCCTAAGGCAATGGCTTGCACATAAAAGAGACCCCAAAACCAATATTTTACACTTACATGAAATTGTATTGATATGGAAAGTAAATGTAAATGACTAATGTTGAAATTAATAAATAATCACCTTCATGAAATTAAGATCAAATTAGGCATAATTCTAAGTAAATACAATGCAAATCTATTTAAAATTGAAACTAAGATCTATAGCATCTCATGGCTCTCTAGAAAGAGGTGGTAGGTGAAGCTTTCATCTCAAATCTCCACTAGTGACACTTCTAAAATGAGAATGTATGTTGTTCTATACTTCTACAATGCTTCTATGATGATGATTCTAGCTCAATTTGACAAAATTATAATGTAAATGCTCTAAATGCTCTTAATTGCTCTTAGAATGCTCTTCAATTGCCTATAGTAACAATGTTTTGCAAATGAATTTCTAAGATATCAATTGCTCTCAAAATGCCTCATATTTATAGTAAATTCTCAAGAGTAGGGGGTGGAGTGAAGTAATCATGATTTACCTTTGGTTGAGTCAAATACTTTGCTTTGTTCATAAATGGGGGGACAATTTAAATGTTTGTCTCAAAGCTTTGGACAAAAAGACAAGATTGAGTGAATGAGATTGAAACTTTAAAATGAGTGATTGAGATTCATCCTTTTTGAGTGATTTGTGTCTTTTTGTCCTCAATTCTCATTGGTTGCTCAATTTTGTTGAAAGAAATTAGAAATTATTAATTCAATTAATTAATTAAATTTAGCCATGTAAGGGTAATAGGTTCATTTTGATTTTTGATTTAAACAACTATACAATTAATTGATTAAAATCAATTATGTAGTATTTTTCACCCCTTTAAGTCTTGATTTAATTATTTAACATCCTTATTTGATTTATCCTTTGCTTTTAATTGATTTTGTCCAATTTGATTTAATAAATGTCCATTTTAATTGATTTAATCCCTTTTTTATTGAATTAGTGCATTTTGATGATTTTGATCCATTTAATTGATTTTTTGCAATTTAAAAGCACTTGTCCATTTTTGCGTGCCTACAAATGCCCCTCTTTGAATTGATGTGCGAAGAACATTGATTCAAAGATTATTTTGAGTCCTGGTCGCTTTTTAAGTCCTGATTGTTGATTCCCTGATATGCCTCTGATATGATATTGATTGTTGCCTTTGATATGATATGCCGCTGATAGAATGATACAAAAAAATTTGATGCCACACTAATTCCAATGATGTTTGATTTGATACTCTGATGCCCCCTCAGAAATTAAAACATATTGATTGCTTGATTTGTAAAGTTTGATGATGTTGGATTAATTGATCCAATATGTTTTCATTTCTAAAACATCTTGATGATATGTTGATTCTGATAATGCCCCGATTCAATTTGATAAATCCATGTATAGGTCAAAGCCAATTTTGACCTCCAAAATTAGGTCAAAATAGCTTAAATAGGTTGAAAAACCTTGTTTTACTATTCATTTTTACTTTTGTCTTTGGTGATTTTGCTCTGATCCTGTGGTGAATTTCGAGATGGTTGTCCCTAAAGAGCATCGATTCGAGAGGTGTTGGCGATATGCGAGGCCACCTGACTATGGACCTCCAATAAGTTATTTTGAACTTCTTATTTGCATTTATTGCCCATTTATTAGCATTTATTGCAATTTCCCATTTCATCATTGCCTTTAATATGCAAAATCATGCCTAGGAAAATTTTACTGTCGCCTAGACCCTTTTACTGTCGCATCTGCGCTTTGCTCTCACACATATGTATAGTTTAATGTCGCTTAAGAAACTTTCATCCTCACCTAGCAATAGGATATTCATGTGTAAAGCTAGGTCAAAAATGCCAGTTTTCATATATTTTACCACCTTTGAAACCCTAACAATTTACTGTCGCCTAGGCCACATTTCATTGTTGCCTAGCATGATTCACAATCACGTGCAATGAGAACTATCACGTAGAACCCATGAAATGTCATGTAACAACTTTTTGCTATCACTTAAGAGAAATGTCACCTGGGATGAGTAAAATCACGCCTGCAGACTTTTGAAAAATTTTCACACTTGTACTTGATTGTGTCTGATGAAAAATTTGATGACTTTTGATGCTCGAGTCGAATGATGAGATTAGGTATTCAACAAAATAATGGATTAGGATATCAGGATAGTGTTACCAAAAAATGTGATTTGTCAATCTGATTAGGATAGGATACTGATAGGATAAATCAATTAGTGTGAAAACCAATATGATTTGATACTGTTGCTTCGTTCTCAGGACATAGAGACACGAACAAATGGTACTTGGTGTGATTGCTTGATACTTTTGATAGAATTGATTGACTTGAGATAATTCCTTGATATGGTATACTGATATGATTCCTTTGCTTTTCCAATAGGCACACTTTCCTACTCTGTACATCTGAATAGTTGCTTCTTGGGTCATTGATTTGGGCCAGACACTTACAGATGTTGAGTTCCATGTGATTGAGTTATGTGGTTTGAGCTTCCTTCTTGACCTCCCATGGTTCCAGCTGAACCATGGTTTATTGACTGCAGTGGCGGAGCGATGGCACTCTGACCACAATACATTTCATTTGCCCTATGGAGAGATGACTATCATGCCCGAGGACATGTATAGATTACTACGTATCCCATGCAGAGGAGAGGTAGTGTATTATGATTCCATATATGATTCTATAGTCTACCGACGAGTGTTTGGGGAAAACTCTATTGATGATGATACTATCACCTGGCCTCAATTTGCTTCCTTTCCTACATTGCCAGCAGTACTTGGTGCATTGATCGGTGGTTTGCTTCTTCCTGACCAGCGAGGTCATGGTTGTTTTGTTGGATGGGGTAGGATTCTGGAGGATTTTCTTTCTCATCCTCGATGCTTTGATTGGGGGCCATGCATCCTTGCACATCTCTATCATGATTTTCACGAGGTAGTCTATCGAGAGAGTGCATCCTTGTTGGTTGGTGCAGTGATTCTTCAGTTGTGGATATGGGAGCATCTTCCCATCACTAGGCCCATTTTTGACAGGGTTCAGCCTCATGTTTATCCATATGCTTTTCTATACACTGGTATGGTTGTGTTGCACCATTTGGGTCATCTGGATTACTAGTGACGATAGATAGATGATCTTGATCAGGTTCTATGGAGACCATACAGGGGTTGCGAGTGTTGGAGAGAGAATGATGATGAGTTACCATACATGTTTTCCCATCACTGGATGATTGGTCACACTACTACCACTATTGAGCACTTCTACTTTGGTAGAGTTTCTAGATAATATGGTTGGACATGGGATATGCCACAGGGTACAATGCTATATGCTCAGGTACAAGTAGAGAGATCTTTGTGGGGTCGTCTCATTGATTATCAGTTTGCATTAGATTAGATTGCTGGTATGGCTTACTGTAGGTGGGAGATGCTTCATGGTGTGGCAGATACAAGTATGTCTCACAAGTTTGTTGATTGGTGGGTTCGTAATAGGTTTACTCATTTCACTGATCCAGTAGAGCCTGTCCCGGGTTGGGGTGATGATGGTGGTGGTGATGGAGGTGGTGGTGGTAGATGGTGGAGACGGAAAGGAAAAAGAGATCCTCCTACTATTGGTTGAGTATGGGTGAGAGGTGGTCATGTGAGCGATAGAGATCATGCTAGAGGACAAGATGATGCAGTTGATAGGTGGCCTAGAGTAGCAGATAGACAAAAGAGATCTCACAGACATCAAAGATAGGAGAGACAGGCTCATGTTGATGCTATTAGGTAGATTCCAGGTGGATTAGATCCTTTGGTTCAGTTTCAGAGAGTTGCCTTGGCTCAGCAAGATGATGTTCTAGCACAACAGGATCAGGTTTTGGCACAGCAGGTGCCTACATAGGATTAGTAGCCATAGGATCAGGGACAGAGTTCACAGGATGCTCCTACCATGGGTACTATAGTACGGGAGGTTCAAACTATGAGGATAGATATGTCCACTGATGTTGGTCATTTAGATTAGGTTGCCTCCTTGATGCAGCAGTTCATGTCTGCTATGGTTCAGAGACAGAGTGGAGTGAGTACTTCTCAGGCTCCTCCCCCACAGGATGGTAGAGGTTCAGATGGATCTAGTCCTACAAGATCTTGATTGATTTGATGACAGCTTCACTCATTGTTGATGTCCTTGTATCATGCCATGTTTTTTTGATTGATCGGACCATTTGATGTACCACTTTGTATGACATTATATCTTGATATACCGAGTTGATGGATCATTGATGAACACTTTTTTTTTATGATATATGATGATATACTCCTTGGTTCTCCTTGATGAGTTATTTATGAGATTATCTTTTATGCAGTTATATGATGTTTTATGCATTTACTTTGATTTATGCTATGGATGCGGTTATCTTATTTTATGATATAGATAAATGATGTATGGATTTATGACATGGTTTTCTCTATTTCTCAATGTATGGATGCAAAATGTTTTATGGAAATGCTCCTATGTTTTTGGAATTATTCAATGGATGCAATGCAATTCTCTCCTTAGCTATTTTGTATGCAAATGATGTATGGATGTTTTTTTCTTTTTCTATTTTTGGTATATGGATACTGACTAATGATTAATGCTATGCATGAATGCAAAAGATAATCTCATTTTCTTTGTTTTGATTGATGTGATCAAGAGTAATATGTTTGATTGAATCCCTCATTTCGTTTGATGTTTTGACTAACCAAGATTATTGATGTATCCCCTTGCCCTTGGAAAATTAACCACAAACAAATGCAATTAATCTCACATGATAATGCAATGCAATTAGTCTAACATGATAATGCAATGCAATGCAATTAGTCTAACATGATAATGCAATGCAATTTAACCTAAGTGTCACCAACTTTTAGCAAATAAATGCCATGGAGATAAATTTTCATCATTGAGCATGTTGGGACCGGAAAGAAAGTACAATCATCACTGACTACATCATTATGATATGAATACTACTTTTTATCACTTTTGGTAACCTCTTTTTAAACCAAGTACAACCCTCACTAGTTGGATGACCAAACTATGGGAATCTGAATACCGGTGTCAACAGCTTCAATGTTGCAAGTGGATTTTTGGTATTAAGATATGGAAGATCTAAATAGCCAAGGGATCCATTTGCATAAACAAGCAAAGGTCGATCCATCCTCTAATGAGATAGTCCTCAATGGTTCTTTAATGACCATGTCGTTAGACAAACTCTCATAAGTTGATGAATCTTCCTCAAAAGAATCACTCAAAGGCAATAAAATATCATGTCTTTCTCATGGCTAATCTATTCGAAACATCATTGAATATCTCAAAAGATGTGACAAAAAGTCAATTTCATAAAGATTATCAAAAGAAAGTTTCAAGTGTTTTGCAATGTTTCCTGATTTCCGAAAAGTAGTTCCAAGTATTCTAATCTTTAAGGTGTTTTGTCAATTTTTAATCCTAAATTATAAGTCAATGAAGGCTTATGGATCAAGTTGTAGGATCAAATACTTAGGTATGAACAATGATATCCATCAAAGGTTCAATAAACTTTCCACTCTTCTGAAACTCTGATAAATCTCTCTCTGACGTGACTGATTGTAGCACTTATTGAATCCATGTGGTACCAAATTTCCAATCCTCTTCTACCCGCAAGTGATAAATGTGATCATGCGACAAACTTAGGGCTGATAGGCAATGCAACAATGCGACTGAAAGGCTTTATTATGACTATGTACAAATGACGGATGCAATGGGATGTTGGAAATGCAATATGGACATATGTGACTAGGAAAGACAAACTTAAGGGAACAAAAGGTGCTTGTTTACCAAGTTTTCACCTTTTGGATTTTTTTCTTTTTTTGCTACCAAGGCACCTATTGCTAGGTTTTTACCAAGGCACTTTTTCTTTTTTTTTTCTTTTTTTGTATTTTTCTTTTTTTCAATTTTTTTGTATTTTTCTTTTTTTTCAATTTTTTTGTATTTTTCTAGATCTTTTTGGCTATGTGCAATAAATATTATGCTCCTCATCTTATACTCTTTGTACTCTTTCATCTCCCTCATGTGTAGAACCTTTTGAGATGAATGTTGTTGATGGGTTCTTGGAGTTCCTCTCCTTCACAATCTGATAACTTATAGGTTCCCATTCCAAATGAAGACACTATGATGAATGCACCAAGCCAATTAGCCTCCCATTTGCCTTTCTTCTCTCTTTCAACCTGATTCTTTGGATTTTCTCTTAACACTAAATCTCCTACCTGAAAGCCTCTTGGTTTGATATGTTTATTTTAGTTCCTTGAGATTCTATTTTGATACACTTTCAGGTGCCCATAAGCTTGTGTTTGGCATTCTTCCAGCAACTCCAATTGTTGAAGTCTAGCGACTCTATAGTCTTCATTGGTGATCAACCCTTGTAATGACACTCGTAAAGATGGGATTTCAACCTCTACTGGTAGAACTACTTCGGCCCCATAGACTAATGTGAATGGTGTGGCTCCCGTAGGTGTCTGAATGCTCATTCTATAGGCCCATAATGCTAGATTAATTTGTACATGCCAATCCCTTCCTGATTTATTGATCGATCTCTTCAAGATTTTCAAGATATTCTTATTCATGGCTTTGGCTTTCCCATTTACCTAAGGGTAATAGATTGAGGAAGAATGATGAGTGATATGAAATGTACCATAGAGTTCATCCACATCCTTGTTTTTAAATTGCTTTCCATTATCTGTTATTATGGCATGAGGAATGCCATATCTGCAAATGATGTCATTCAAGATGAACATGGAAATTTTCTTACCCATGGTCGTGATCAAAGGAACTACTTCAATCCACTTAGTGAAATACTCCATTGCAGTTATGATGTATTTGTGACCATTCGAAGAAGGTGGGTATATGACACCAATTAAATCAAACCCCCATTGATAGAAAGGCCATGGCATAACAAATGGGTGCAATTCCTATGTCGTTGCATGTATCATTTCACCATGATATTGACTTTTATTGCATATCTTGACAAAGTGGCAACCATCTTTTTCTAATGTCTTCCAAAAATACCCTAAGCGAAGGATCTTCTTGGCTAGATTTAAACCGCTTGAGTGTGACCCGCAAATGCCTTTGTGAACCTCATTCAAAGCTAACCTAGACTCTTCCTCCTCTAAACACCTAAGTAAAATTCTGTCGAGACCCTTACGATACAATGTTTCTGAGAGGATTATGTAACGAGCTGATTGGCGTATGAAGTTTCATTTTTGGGCTCGGGTTTGGTCTAGAGGTAGCACTTGGTCGTTGAGATATGTATATATAGGGCCATACCAAGGTGATTCATGTCCATGTAATGAGGCAACAATTTGGGTTTCAAGAAGGTCGAATGCCAGTTTCACCAACTCTTCCACCAAGAACTCATACTTCTCATTTTGATCTGGTTTTTGTAACAAGGAAGCCAAGGTGGCCATGGCATCAGTTGCTCTCTTTTTCTCTCTTAGAATCTGCTCAAAAGTGATCAAGGCAAAGTACTTCTTCCATCCATCAATCATGGTCTTATATGGCATCAACTTTTCATCTTTAGTGTTATATTTATTGTTGACTTGATTGATGATGAGTTGAGAATCTCTATAAATTTGTAGCTATGTGATGTTCCACTCTAAGGCCATTTTGATGCCTATGACTAGTGCCTCATATTCCACAATATTATTTGTACATGGAAATAAGAGCTTATAGGACTTAGGAATGGTGTAACCTTGAGGAGTGACCAATAATATGCTGGCCCCGGAACCTCCTTGAGTATAGGAGCCATCAAAATATAACTTCCACATTTTTGCTTCTATGTTTACAATTGCGGAATCTGGAAATTCCACTTGAAGAGTTTGTGTAGAAGTCATGGGGTTTTCAGCTAAGTGATCTGCTATCACTTGCCCTTTTATTTCCTTTCTATCGACATATTCAATGTCAAATTCACTCAATATCATAACCCACTTGGCTATCCTACCCGTTAGGGTAGTTTTACTTAACAAATGTTTGAGAGGATCAATTTTGGCAATTAGCTTGACCTTATGCATCAACAGATAATGTCTCATTTTTGAGATGCAAAAACAACTGCTAGGCAATCCCTTTCCATGAAGGTGTAGTTAAGTTTTTATTTGATCAATGTCCTACTCAAATAGTAGATTGCCCTTTCCTTTCCTTGTTCATCCTCTTGCGCCAAAAGCACTCCTAGGGATCTTTTAGTAGCAGATATGTATAGAAGCAATTCTTTGCCCTTGATTGGTGGCATTAGGATAGGAGGATTTATCAAATAGGTTTTCAATAATGTGAAGGCTTGATCACATTCTTCATCCCACATCAATATAGTATCCTTATGTAGCAACCTTGTGAAGGAATGACATTTTTCGGCCAACTGAGAGATAAACCTTCTTATGGATTGTATTTTGCCTTGTAAGGACCTCATTTGGCTGATGTTCTTTGGTATCTCCATATCCATTATTGCTTGTACTTTCTCTGGGTCCACTTCAATTCCTTTGGCTGAAACTATATAGCCTAACAATTTGCTAGATTTGACACCAAAGGCACATTTCTTTGGGTTTAATCTGACTTTGAATTGCTCAAACTGAATGAATATCCTTTTCAAAATTTGTAGGTTTTCCTCTCTTTTGTAGGACTTGACCAATATATCATCCACATAATCCTCTAAAAATGTATGCATCATGTCGTGGAAGATAGTTGTCATGGCCCTTTGATATGTGGCTCTGGCATTTTTAAGGCCGAAGGGCATGACATTCAAACAAAAGGTTCCCCAAGGGCATGTAAAGGTGGTCTTATCTTGGTCTTTAGGTGCAATTTTGATATGATTGTATCAGCTGAAACCATCCATAAGGGAGTACATGGAATGACCCGATGTCAAGTTAACTATTGCATCAATGCTTGGAAGTGGGAAGTCATCCTTAGGACAAGAAAGATTTAGGTCTCAAAAATCCATGCATACTCGAATGGATTTGTCATGTTTTATGATCGGTACAATGTTAGATATCCATTCAGCATAGGCTATTACCCTTATGAATCCCACTTTCAACAATTTTTCTAATTCTTCCTTGACTAAGAGAGCTATAAGTGGGTGCATTTTCCTCAACTTTTGCTTAACGGGCTTAACCCCTGGTCTAACATTCAAATGATGCATTATAAAGTCAGGATCTAATCTGGGTATGTTGGCATATAACCATGCAAAGTTCACTTGTTGTTCTTGGAAAAACTTGATGAAATCCTCTCTTTCTAGAGGTGCAAGTGATGTTGCCAAGTATATACATTTTGGATCTAATTTTGTCCCAATGTTGACCTTTTCTGTCGGCTCTATGAGTATAGGCAACCTTTCTTCCTCATGCTCCAGTAGAGTATCCAATCTCTCTTCCTTTGATGCCACAATTGGGTTTTCACCAAAGGAAACATCTTTTATCTTTACTTTTTTGGGTTCTAAAGCTGCCACATAGTGGTTTTCATCAATAGAACTTTTCTTTTTCTTTTCTTTTTTCATTTTTTTCTTTTGACTAAGAGATTGAACCCCCGCTATTGTTATCATGTTCGGTTCAAATTCATTGATGAAAGAGGCTCAACCGCATTAAGGTATTGGTTTGTTGCCTGGTCATTTGGAAAATAAAGCAAGTCACTTGGCTCGGTTTGGTGCCAATCAATAAGATGGGGATTTATCAAGGATAAGGTTTCATTGGGAAAGTTCTCATTAATTGGGTTTATGGACATGACTTCATTTGAGGCTTCATACATTGTATCATTTAGATCTATGACATGCGCTTCATCAAGATGGTCCATGGAAGAAGGGTCAAAATCCCCTTCACTTGAGTCCTCGTCGACTTCTACGGGAAATAGTGTGGGAAAAGCCACGAGCGAATTAAAACTAATGTTTGAATCTCCCTCCTCCGAAGGCATCCAAAATGTATCTATCCATGGCAGATTAGTAGGTGCTTGTCCTATGTTAAGACCTTGTATATTAGGCTCTTCATTGACTTGAGTTTCTTGCCTTAGGATCTTTGCATAAGTATTTATTGTAACTACTTCTTTATCCTAACATGATTCATCAGATAGAGTGTCCCACTCATAATCCCGGGAGTCATCACTATCTCCATCAGATTCTAAGGCATTTACTTGAGGATAGAAATCTTGCATTGGGCTGGAGCTTTCACCTTTGTATTGGTAGCCTACTCCAGATCTTTCTTCTTTTGCCCTCCAAGTAGGTTCAATGGGTTCTAGTAAACCTCTATTCCTTTGGCCTAAGGGTCCTCTTCCCTTGTATCCCATTTTCTACATTATCTCAAACCCTTTCCCATATTGCTCAGTTTGTATATTAACATGCTGGATTTTTTCTATGGGAGTGCTTGAGGTATCCTCTTCATCCTGATAAAGCCATTGAAGGACTTCATTCTCCTCCTTGTCAAATGTTGCTTTGTCACTTTCTCTTACAAAGTAAGAGTTATACTTATGAGACAAGTGTTCTTTTGATGGTTTGCCATGTGTTCTTGGAGATGTGGGCATGTCAAATAGGGAAACGGAGTATTCCCCTACTCCTTTGGAACTAATTTTGCATTGTTTCTCAAATGCATCCATCATCTCACTCATTTTTTTGTAGTTTTCCTTTTTAGCTTCATCTTTTTCTCCTCTAGTGGGTTTGTAGAGTACTATCTCTGATTTAGGTGCTTGGTATAAATCTTCATTTGGAGTTGAACCCTCCTAGCTCATCTTTTCCTTTCCCTTAGTTGATGTCATTGGGCTAGCTTCAGAAGGGTTTAAAGTAGCACTTAATGTTATTATAGGATCATCCATTTTGGTATCTTCAATGGTGGCTCTTTGAATGATTCCTTCTCGATTATGTGGAATAAATAGCTCATGAAGGGGTTTGAGTGCATTGCAATATTAGAATGGATTTGAGTCCCCTCCAACCATAATTTCTTCACCCATGTACAGAAATTTGATGCATTGGTGGTACGTGGATGGAACCACTTACATCTCATGAATCCATGGTCTCCCCAACAAAATATTATAAGTTAACTTCATGTCCAATACTTGACAATTGGTGTCCTTTTTTATAGGTCCCACTTGAATGGGCAATACGATCATACCTTTAGAGGCCCTTTCAGCTTCATCATAATCCTTTATGGTGATTCTTTTCATAGGGTCAATGCAAGACTCAGACAACCCTAAGGATTTAACAAGACTTAATGTGCAAATGTTAAGGCTAGATCCTCCATCAATGAGAGCTCTTTTGACTCTATGGCATTCAATCAAGACCTCTATATGTAGTGGTAGGTTTTGGGGATGAGTAATAGACATGTCATCTTGGTCGGAGAATGACACGTAATGAGGTGCAATGAGATGACCTACCATGTTTTGGAACTTCCCCTCTTCTAAGTTAGTAGGAACATTCATCTCTACTAGAGCTTTTTGTAAAATTTCCTTATGGTTAGGGGATAGCTTCAATAGCTCCAAGATAGAGATTTGTGCTGGAGTTCTTTGTAGCTGATCTACCAAGCTATAAGGTTTTTCTGTTGTAGAAGATTGCTTGATCACAATGTTGGACTACGGAGTGCTAATATTTTTAGGAGCAACCCCTTGTAGGGTAATCTTTGAAGTCTTCTCTCTAGTAATAACATTGGATGTCTCTTTTTGGGGCTTCTCTTTGATTATTATAGCATTCACAATGTTATCATAAGGTGGCACAAAGTTCATGTTATTGCTACTTTTTTTCTTGCCATTAGATGACTCCCCTTTGTCATGTTTATAGAAGGGTTGTTTGAATGTCGTATGGTCTTCATTTCTTTGAGGTCCATCAATGGTGATCATGCCATTATCGATTAAGTCTTGCACTATATTCTTTAGTTGCAAGCATTCATTTGTCATGTGCCCTCAAATTCTATGGTACTCACAATGGTTATTCGTACTCCACCAACTAGGCTTTTTGTGTGGCTCGTAAGGTTGAATACTAGGTAGAGTAATGATATTGTTAGCTATGAGGGTCTTTAGTGCCTTTTCAAGGGGTTCACCCAAGGGTGTGAAGTTCCTTTGAGGAGTTGGCACCAAAAATTTATCAAATTTATTACTCCTTTGATTATTTCCTTAGTTACCACTATTAGCATTGTTGTTGGAAGGTGCATTGGAGGTCTGGTTTGTATTATTCACCTAATTAGGTGTTCTTGTAAAAGCAAATGGAGTCACCTTCAAGTTTCTAGAGTCAACAACCCCGTCATTGACTATTCCCTTATTGTTGTTTTTATACCAATTATTGCTATTGAACCAATTCTTATTCTAATTGTTGCCATTGTTGGAGTTATTGTTGTTATAGTTGTTCTTGTTATCTTTATACAATTTCAGTTCTCCACTCTTAACCAACACTTCTTTTGTTGTTACTCCATTTTCTATGAGGTCTTGAAATGTCTTGGAACATTGCATTCTCAATCAGTAGTTCATCTCGGTGCTCAAACTATTAATGAATATATCCATTTTTTCCTTCTCGGGCACACTCCTAGGATACCTCGCAAATACTGTCCTCCACCTTTGTAAGAAAGTAAGGAATGCCTCTCCATCTTTTTGTTTAGTATTGCATAATGTTATCATCGTGACCTCATGCTTGATGTTATATGAGTAATGGGCCATGAATTTTGAAGCTAATTCTTCAAAGGTCTTTATGCCAGAGGGTAACTTAGAAAACCACTCCATAGCCATGCCTCCTAAGCTTCTAGGGAATAATCTCATTAAATAGGTGGTATCATGCATGAACTCTAAGCTCAATGCACAAAAATCCTGCAAGTGATCTTGTGGATCTGACGTTCCTTCATACTTGTCATATTTGGGAAACACTACATTAATCGGGAATGGTACCATTACTAAACTTTTATCAAATGGGAATGGGCACAATGCTTCGATGGAAAAGGGTTTAGGAGCTCCACTTTGCTTGATTGTATCCAATTGCATTTGAAATATCTTAAACTATTTGTTCATGATGTCTATGGCACTTTCTTCAACTTTGGGTGGTTTTAGTTGATTCACATCATAATCTCGTGGGAGTTTGAGACCTGCTAGGGCTAGGTCCATGAAATACTTCTCTTTATCTCTTGCCATTTCTTTTCCATGAGTCTTAAGAAATATGGGCACTAAACAACTTCATTAACTTTGTCATCAATGGCATCATCAGCAATTGGTTTGGTGCTGGTTCTTTGGTGAGTGGTATCAATTCCTTGGGTGTTTTGATTTGCCCCTCCATTATTGGTGTTATCTTGATTATTCATGTCAATGCCCCATTATTTGCATCCCCTTGATTATTTGGGTCGATGCCACTATTGCTTTTATTACCCAAGCTACCATAGTATAACATGTTATCTTCCACTTCTCATTCGGGTGATTTTTGGGGTATTCTTGGAGTGGTAGAATCGTCTCCTGGGTAAGAGAGCTCTTGTCTTAAGTAAGTTCCATCCACTTGCAGGGTTTGCTTGATGTAGTAGGATCTAGTAAAAGTAGGCATGAACAAACCACTTGGAAAACAAGAATCAATCATGCCCTTGGCCAAATCCTTTGTAAAATTTACAAAAATTATGTAGAACTAGATTTTTGACTAGGTTGAAGGTTGGAACAATAAGAACATGGAAAAGGGTACTCAAATATATGATCAAAATTTTCTGACCCCCCCTGCAGATACTCTCTATTTGCCCTTTTAGATTTCTGGGTGTCACTAATCTAAGCATAGGTGTGACTGAATTTTGCATACGCGTGAACTGGTATATTGTTAGGTGACACACTGCAGTATGCAGGCGACACTTTCCTATTAATAGGCAATTTTCCAATTTTAGTAGGCATGTTTCAATAGTTTTTGGGCATGATTTCACTGTTGCTACGCATTTTCATATAAGTCACAAGCGTGACTGAACCTCTGACAAGCGGGATTATTTTGTGCACAGGCGACACTTCTCTGACCAGGTTGTAAAATTTTGAATTTTTTAAACTTTTAAGATCAGGTCCTTTGAAATTTTCTTGTTTGAAAATTAAAAACAATCTCAACACACACATCAATTTTTCATCATGTCCCTAAAACAATCTAATGTGTATATTCTCGATCGTTTCCACTAGTATAACATAAGAAAGAATTCCAAGCAGCTTACCTAAAGTCAAATTTGGTTCTTAACATGGCTCTAAAAGGTAGTCTTGCTACTTTATCCAAGATTTATTGTGGATTCTGTTCAAATAGATCTTAAAATTTCATCCCCCAAGTATGTTAAGGGGTTTCCCACACGCACCAAGGTATGATTTTGCGTAATTCATGAAGAATACTAGAGGAAATTCAAAAAATTTAAAATATGTTTGTCACACACCCCATTAAGGATGCATGCATTTCATTTTATAGTGGGTTGGATTCCCACGACAAAAGCGAGTGTATCCCACTTTGGGTTGTCCCTCTCACCGGCCTCGTTAAGGCACAACTCGGGAGGCGAGCCCACTAATTCTCTATTTTAACTAGCATGTTCATATAAAGAAAGGAAAATGGAATTAAGGTTAAGCTTTTGGGAATTTGGTTCACCTAAAAGGTGAAGAGTATATCCCTAACTTTCCCTTTAGTTCCTCAAACACTCAAGCAACAAAGTTCTTTTTCAATCTCGTAACAAAGAGATTCTTATAATTGAGGTGTTTGGTCAAATTCTTTATTTTAATTAAGCTAGATTTCAATGAATGCCACAATTTAAGCAAGTGCAAGCTTGATTCAATGAATACCTTTTCCTTTGTAGCTAGCAATGGCTAGGCACTTTTTTGTGATTTTTGCCCTTTTTTCTTGCTTTTTACTCACCTAGTAGCGATTGTTCCCGCTCCCTCCTCCAACAAGTTAATCCAACACGGCCATTCAAAATGAGGGGAAACCAAAATCAAAAATTGATGAAGCAACAATTGTGTATGAATTTTAAAGAACTTATTTGCAAACTTTCAAAGGAAATCTTGATTTAAGGACTAAAAATCCAATTTAAATAGACAAATTTCATTTTATATGCTTGAACAATTGCAAGGTAATTCTGAAATACCTAATTGTCCTCCTCTTGTGTAGTCTCAAGAATAGCCTTAATGTGCTCAAAATTCTCCTTCTTAATCTTCTTTGCTAAAGCCTTTCCTTCTTGATTAAATTTGCTTTCCAGCTTCTGTACTTTCCTGTGATTGCTCATTTACTGTTAAATCATCTAAACAGGGAGTTAGACAAATGATGTAATCAATTTAACAGTAAACAAAGACAATAGGTAGCAGGCGACATTATCCAGCTAATAGGCACGAACAAATTGTTAGTAGGTGTAACTTTACTAATAGCAAGCGACACTTTGCAGTGACACAAGTGATATTGAAAATTACACAAGCGTGAACAATTTACCACAAAGCGTGAACAGAACTTTAATCTACGGAAAATGATTTATGCTAAGTGACAATTTAATAACAGTAAGCGTGAATTGAAAGATTGTAAGCATGACTGTTATTTAAAATGGCAAAGCAAAGCATCAAGATAGGCGATAACAAATTGCGGCAAAGCGATACTTCCTAAGTCATAGGCATGACTTTAAGTACCAAAGGCTGAATGCATTAATCTCACAGGCGTGAACGAATGATCTGTAGGTGAGTGCAGAGTACTCAAAACTGTGTAGAAGTTGTATGCCATGCGTGAATCTTCAAATAACAAGTGTCAGTATAGAGATTGTAGGCAGTAGCAAAATGATTGCAGGTGTAGACACGAAAATTAAACAAGTGTTTTTTTTTAAATGGCAAAAATCATTAAATAGCTCAAAATCATCAAAATGGATCAAATCAATTAAAAATGGACATAATTAAATAAAGTGGGACAAAATCAATTAAAGCAAAGGAGAAATTAAATAATGATGTTAAATAATTAAATCAAAGCTTAAAGGGACCAAAAACACTATATAATTGATTTTAATCAATTAATTGTATAGTTGTTTTAATCAAAAATCAAAATGAACCCATTACCCTTACATGGCTAAATTTAATTAATTAATTGAATTCAATAAATCCTAATTTCTTTCAACAAAGTTGATGAACCAATGAGAATTGAGGACAAAAAGACACAAATCACTCAAACATTTAAATTGTCCAAAGCTTTGAAACCATTTAAAGGATTGTCCCCTCATTTGTCCCCCCATTTATGAACAAAGCAAACTATTTGACTCAACCAAGGGTTAGCCATGATTACTTCACTCTACCCCCTACCCTTGGACATTTACTATAAATATGAGGCATTTTGGAGAGCATTTCCATCTTGGAATTTCATTTGAAAAGCATTGTTACTATAGGCAATTGAGATCATTCTAAGAGCAATTTAAGAGCATTTAGAGCAATTATCATTGTAGTTTGTCAATGTGAGCTAGATTAAACATGGTAGAATCATAATAGAAGCATTGTAGAAGCATATAGCAGCATAAATTCTCATTTTAGAAGTGTCACTAGTGAGGATCTAAGCTGAGAGCTTCACTTACCATTTTTTTCTAGAGAACCATGAGATGTTCTAGATTATAGTTTCATTTTAAATTAGATTTGCATTGTATTTTCTTTAAATTGATGCTATTAGATCTTAATTTCATGAAGGTGATATTTATCATCACACAGTAGGCGTGAACAAATCTCTTGTAAGCGTGACTTCACCGATTTCCTGTAAAATATTCACAAAAAATAGACAATATCAACATGCAAATTATGATGAAAATGATAAAATGAGGCCTAGGGCCCCACGGTGGGTGCCATTTGTGTGATGATGATAATCACCTTCACGAAATTAAGATCAAATTAGGCACAATTCTAAGTAAATACAATGCAAATCTATTTAAAATTGAAACTAAGATCTATAGCATCTCATGGCTCTCTATAAAGAGGTGGTAAGTGAAGCTCTCAGCTCAAATCTCCACTAGTGACACTTCTAAAATGAGAATGTATGTTGTTCTATGCTTCTACAATGCTTCTATGATGATGATTCTAGCTCAATTTGACAAAAGTATAATGTAAATCCTCTAAATGCTCTTAATTGCTCTTAGAATGCTCTTCAATTGCCTATAGTAACAATGCTTTGCAAATGAATTTCTAAGATATCAATTGCTCTCAAAATGCCTCATATTTATAGTAAATTCCCAAGGGTAGGGGGTGGAGTGAAGTAATTATGATTTACCTTTAATTGATTCAAATACTTTGCTTTGTTCATAAATGGGGGGACAATTTAAATGTTTGTCTCAAAGCTTTGGACAAAAAGACAAGATTGAGTGAATGAGATTGAAACTTTAAAATGAGTGATTGAGATTCATCCATTTTGAGTGATTTGTGTCTTTTTGTCCTCAATTCTCATTGGTTGCTCAATTTTGTTGAAAGAAATTAGGAATTATTAATTCAATTAATTAAATAAATTTAGCCATGTAAGGGTAATAGGTTCCTTTTGATTTTTGATTTAAACAACTATACAATTAATTGATTAAAATCAATTATGTAGTGTTTTTCACCTCTTTAAGCCTTGATTTAATTATTTAACATCCTTATTTGATTTTTTCTTTGCTTTTAATTGATTTTGTCCAATTTGATTTAATAGATGTCCATTTTAATTGATTTGATCCCTTTTTTATTGAATTGGTGCATTTTGATAATTTTGATCCATTTAATTGATTTTTTCCAATTTAAAAGCACTTGTCCATTTTTGTGTGTCTACATGTATTGATATGGAAAGTAAATGTAAATGACTAATGTTGAAATTAAGAAATAAATGTACTTACCTCCGAAAAAGAATCGGCTGAAAACCCTATTAAACAATCTCAAAAATTGTTGATTCCCACAATCCTGAACTAAAATTGCGAGATCTACAAAACCTAGAAATCTTTTTCTGAGATGAGATTAGGTCGACCTTGACCCTCATAAAAGGTCAATTATGACCTCAAGATTTTGAAGGTCAACTTTCACTTTGTTCGCGGATCTCAGAAGTTCTACGAAAAAGGTATCCAGATCTGTACTTTAATACATCGTCCCGCACCTGTACCTACAAGAAAAATGGTTTTTTTTGTTGGGGTGGAGGGGTTTGCCTCAGTCAAACCCCAATTTAGGAATTAACCTTGAAATTGCTAGAATAAACAAAGTAAATGGAACAATTTACCTTGCTTGAGTTGAAACCCTTGTGGAGGATTCAAATCCTTTAATCCACAAGAATTGATGAATGTAGAATCAAATGTAGGATGTCTCCAATCAATTGTCTTTAGATCTTCAACACCAATATTGAATGGATCTTGAATTAGGAAGAGGCTTGAATGGAAATGGAGGAATCTTCAACAAGAGAGCTCCATAGAGCTTGAATCCTTTAATGGCTTCTAATGGATCTCCTTGATGAATTGGATGCTTGAATGCTTGAAGGCTTGAATGCTTGAATTTGCTTGCTTGCACTTGAGAGCTTGAGAGATTTCTTGATGAGATGGGATGAGATGGAGAAAATGAGAGAGAAAGGCTCCCTTTTATAGTGATCTAGGGCATAAGAGGGGCCTCGTAGAAAATAATAATTAAGGGCCCATGGCACAAAACTCTAGAGAGGTGCACATGGAGAGGAAATTAAATTAAAGTCTTGACACAAAAATCTAGGAGGGAAACACCCTTAATATAGAAATAAAATAATTATTTAAGAGCCTTGTCAAAAAATTTGAGGTAAGGCCAACCCCAAATTTAATTTGAGCATTAGGCACAAAACTAGAGAAAGGCTACTCTCCAATAATAAATTAGGATTCCTACACAAATATCGAGAAAGGTCCACCTCAAATATTAATTTGAGAATTTGACACTTAATCTGAGAAATAATGACCCCGAAGAGGGAAAATGCAAGATTTTGATGAAATCATGAAACTGGAAGCTAACCCTGAAGATCCCAGACCCTAGGGTCAAGGTCAAGCTCGAACCTAACTAGGTCAAGATCGAGCTCACCAAGGTCAAGCTCAAACCTAACTAGGTCAAGATCGAGCTCAATCCTGACCTAGTCAGGATTGAGGTCAATTTTGACCCCATAAGGTCGACTTTGACCTTATGGTCAAAAACCTTAGGGTCATAGTCCA
The DNA here is from genome assembly GCA_027943335.1 of Chamaecyparis obtusa. Classification (NCBI taxonomy): domain Eukaryota; kingdom Viridiplantae; phylum Streptophyta; class Pinopsida; order Cupressales; family Cupressaceae; genus Chamaecyparis; species Chamaecyparis obtusa. The sequence continues at coordinate 2,144,002 of BSBK01002615.1, read as the reverse complement.
GAATGCCAGGAAAATGCTAGGAAGAAGTGGAAAATGGAGTAAAACAAGGGGAAAAGCCAGATCCAAGTCAAATATCCATTCAACATGTTTGACGTGACCCCAAAGCACTTACTTGGAGGCTAAATGCTCTTAACATGGAAGTGCTTCCATCTTAAGATGATACATTAAGCCCCCACTTTAGCAAGAGTATGGACTCGATGCAAACTCTTGGTAAAGGAGATCATAAAGAAAAAGATAATCTTATTGAAATCAAAGGGACAAAGGAATCCTCAAGCCCCTAGGGACTCGAGTCTTCATCAACTCCAAGATTTCAATAAGAGAGACATCACTGAACAAAAGAGAGAAAAGGAGAGAGATGAGTGGTTAGCTCACCCAGTAAGATGTGTGTATCACACGGTAACCACAAAAGGATAGGATGGCCTACCACAAAAACACTTGATAGTCACCCCATAATGTTGTGCGCCTTCTGGCAGCTTTATGCATGTATGTAGTGCATCTTCTAATGACTTTTATAAAGTACCCATGGATCCACCTTCTTGTATCACCATGGAATACAAAATGTGTGTCTCCTCAAGATTTAGCAACTTATGTGCGTTACCTTCAAAAGATTTAGCATATTGGAAATGCGTGTCCTTTCAAGATTTAGCAACTTATGTGCATTACCTTCCAAGATTTAGCATATTGAAAATTTTTTAAAATGTGTGTCTGCTCAGGATTTAGCAACTTATGTGTGTTACCTTCGGAAGATTTAGCATATTTGAAATTGGAAATGCATGTCTCTTTAGGATTTAGCAACTTATGTGCGTTACCTTTTGAGATTTAGCATGCTGCAAAACAAAAGGTTAGAACAAAAATACATAATATAGAGCAAGGGAGGCCGTATATATGCCCCCCTCCTTAATATGGCAAAAACATACTATTTTGACATGTTAAGGAAAGAAAAGAACAAGGATAAAGCCTTCTTCAGCATCAAGACAATATCCATAGACAACACCCAGTCCAAGCCAAGAAGGTCACAGCTCCTATGAGGCCATGGAATGGATGAATGCAAAGAGATATCATGCAAGAAGTGAAAAAGTAACCCTTGGGAGGGATAGAACACTGTTCAGTTTCCAAGGTGAGAGATTTATCAACCATGGAAACCCAATGTCAAATGATGAAATCAGTTGTGATCAAGGAAAAAGATCCTCAATGCAAACCAAAATGTTCATGTATAATTGGATATCACATAATAGATAGATACTGCTTAACCAAGGAAAGAGGTGAATCCCGAAAAGAGAGAAAAGAGGGAGATGACATCCTTGGCCCCCAAGTATAGGAACAGGGATGGAAGGGGACCTATTATATTGCTCGAAACATTATACAAGACAATGAGCCCCCAAGGATTAGGCTAACATTGTTTAGATAATGTGGAGTTCTATAATAGGAACATACATGTTATTTAGAAAAAACAGTATTCAAAGACAACTCATTTCCACATGATATATAAATAACATTACTATCAATGAGTTGCTTAATCTTATAATGTAAAGCTTGACATTCATTAGTAGAGTGATCATGAAATCTATGATATAAACAAAAATGAAGACTCTTCAAGTGTGAACTATTTTTCTTTTTGCGTTTAGGTCTAGTAATCATCTTAGCACGAAGGAGTTTAGGCAAAAAAACTTCTTGGTCAAATTCCTTCACAGGTTCATCATATCTTGAAGTGTTATTCGAGATGTTGTTAACATTGATTTTTTGTTGAGGATTAAATCCCAATCCATAAGAATGCTCATGCCCCCTAGTGTGTAAGGGCATTTGAATTCCCTATTTATTCTTAACACATCCTTGAGCATTAAATCCTTGTTTAATGAGGAAATGATAACCAAGACCATAGCAAGAAGCCATATCAAAAGGAGTCAATGGAACTTCAGTAGTCACTATGTCATCATTAGGAGGCTTGACAGATTTATTGTGGGTAGAAGTAGTGACAAAGTTATTACAAAGGTGTTTAGATATAAAAACTCATTGTTCAAACTCTCTTTGTTTCTTCATAATATCAAGATCATTAATCTTATATTCTCCAATAAAGGCAGGAGTAAAATCGAAGGTTCCCCAATCATCACTAGGGATAGCATTAGAGGAGGAAGGATTACTATTAGGAATAGGAGTAGTTTGATTTTGAATATTAAGACAAGGATTAGGCACATCATCCACATGAATTGTATACATCGCGTTGTTATATATAAACTTGACTTTACGATGAAGGGTGGAAGGAACAACATGCATCTCATGCAACCAAGGTCTACCCAAAAGAAGGTTATAATTGAGAGGTCTAGGCATAACATGAATAGGTGTATTCAGGATGAATGGTCCTACTTTGATAGGTAAGGTAATGATTCCTAAAGTGTTCTTAGCAATGTTATCAAAGCCACGTATAGGAACATTGTCAGGTTGAATAGTTGAAAGATCGGCATTAATCACTTTGAGCATGTCCATGCTACAAATAGTAAGCCCAGATCCGTTATCTATGAAGGTCCTACGAATGATACTTTTATTGATAGAAACAGCAACCATAAGAGCATCATACTAATTTTGAACTTCTTTAGAAGGTAAATCTTTTTGAGTAAATACAATGTCAGGAGGACCTGGGGTAGCCTGCATGCATTGTAAGAAGTTATTGATGTTCTCTTGATTAGGAGGTGGAGTAGGAAGAGTTGCTAGAGATTTTTGTGAGGCTTCATAGTAGGTAGGTGAAGTTTAAAGAAGCTCCCATAAAGAAATCTTGGCAGAGGTATTTTTCAATTGGTTTATCAAATCATACTCCTTACTAAGAAGATGAGGAGGAGGAGGAAGACTGGGTTGAGAAGGTGGAAAAGAAGTAGAAACCATCGGATTAGGTTGAGGGTTATTCCTTGTATGATATGTGTGAGCTATAGAATCTTGATTATTGAAAGACTCCATAGGTTTATCTTTGATAGTAAGGCAAGGACAACCTTTGACAGTTAACAAGGGTTTCAGAAAAACCACATTAGTTGTCTCAACACTACAAATACATTCACAAGAAGTAAGAAAAGAGGACATCCTCGGAGGAGATGAGGTAAGATCTTGATTCTCCATAGGATCATCACTAAAAGGGAGATCATTAAGGGAATTCATATCATTCTCCACTAATGCCTCATCATTGGAAGGATTCTCAAATGGAGGTAAAGAATCTATAATATCATCTTCTTTCACTAAAATGTCTGCATAAAGGGAGTGTGTTGTAGAAAAAGATTTATCATCATGTATGAATGAATCACCTTGTATCAAAGATTCTTCATGAGGAGGGAATAAATCAATGTCTTTATCCAAAGGATCAATCACAATGGTTTCATGAGGAAAAGAAAATTCAACTTCCCTATCCAAAGGTTTAATAAAGCACTTGAACCATGCTTGAGATTACTTGTGCAACATGATAACGAATAAAGAAAATATAAAATAGATCTAGATATATATAAATGCATTCAAAATGAAATGTTTTTGTATTTTTGAAGAAATTTTACAATTTATTTTTTTTTTGTATTTTTGAAATATAAATGCAAGAGCATTAAATAAACCTACTTTTGTAAGCACAAATGTAAATCTAACACCAAAAAGAAAGAGTTGTCATAAAAATGTAGATGAACACACAAGATACAACAAACACAATAGGGCATCTAATTCCACAAAAGAAAGAGGATTCTTAAAATGGGTTCACCAAAATGTATAGGGTAAAATATGGATGGGGTCCTAAGGCAATGGCTTGCACATAAAAGAGACCCCAAAACCAATATTTTACACTTACATGAAATTGTATTGATATGGAAAGTAAATGTAAATGACTAATGTTGAAATTAAGAAATAAAGGTACTTACCTCTGAAAAAGAATACTGAAAACCCTATTAAATGATCTCAAAAACTATTGATTCCCATGGTTCTAAACCAGAACTGCGAGATCTACAAAACCCAAAAATCTTTTTCTAAGATGAGATCAAGTCGACCTTGACACTCGTAAAAGGTCAATGATGACCTGGAGATTTTGAAGGTTGACTTTGACTTTGTTCATGGATCTCGAAAGTTTGGCAAAAAGGGTATCCAGATCTGTACTTTAATTCATCATCCCGCACCTGTACCTGCAAGAAAAATGGTTTTGTTTGTTGGGGGGGGAGGGATTTGCCTCAGTCAAACCCCAATTTAGGAATTAACCTTGAAATTGAATTGAAATTGCTGGAATAAACAAAATGGAACAATTCACCTTGCTTGAGTTGAAACCCTTATGGAGGATTTGAATCCTTGAATCCAGAAGAATGGATGAATGTAGAATCAAATGTAGGATGTCTCCAATCAATTTTCTTTGGATCTTCAACACCAATCTTGAATGGACCTTTGAAGGTTTGAATGCTTGAATTTGCTTGCTTTCACTTGAGAGCTTGAGAGATTTCTTGATTAGATGGGATGAGATGGAGAAAATGAGAGAGGAAGGCTCCCTTTTATAGTGATCTAGGGCACAAGAGGGGCCTCATAGAAAACAATAATTAAGGGCTCGTGGCACAAAACTCTAGAGAGGTGCACATGGAGAGGAAATTAAATTAAAGTCTTGACACAAAACTCTAGGAGGGGACCACCCTTAATATAGAAATAAAATAATTATTTAAGAGCCTTGTCACAAAATTTGAGGTAAGGCCAACCGCAAAGTTAATTTGAGCATTAGGCACAAAACTTGAGAAAGGCTAATCTCCAATAATAAATTAGGATTCCTATACAAATATCGAGAAAGGTCCACCTCAAATATTAATTTGAGAATTTGACACTTAATTCAAGAAATAGTGGCCCCGAAGAGGGAAAATGCAAGATTTTGATGAAATCCCAAAACTAGAAGCTAACCCCGAAGATCCTGGACCCTAGGGTCAAGGTCGAGCTCGAACCTGACTAGGTCAGGATCGAGCTCGATCCAGGATCGAGCTTGATCCTGACCTAGTCATGATTGAGGTTGATTTTGACCCCATAAGGTTGACTTTGACCTTATGGTCCAAAAACCTCAGGTTCATAGTCCAGAATGCTCGAAAAATGCTAGGAAGAAGTGGAAAATGGAGCAGAACAAGGGGAAAAGCCAGATCCAAGTTGAATATCCATTCAAGGTGTTCGACAATTGACCCCAAACCACTTACTTGGAGGGCTAAACTCTCTTAACATGGAAGTGCTTCCATTTTAGGATGATATAGTGATGAGCATGCATAGAGACCTGTAAGAGGCGATCAGGATCCAAAATAGCAGCAAGCACGATAGGATCCTCCTACAGGTGGTGACAGAAACAGGTTGTCACAGTGTGAGCAGGAGAGAGCCACATTGAGATTATAGATGGCCACCCTCATAGCACATCTATTAGAGAGGGATTCATAGCTTGCACAGGTTAGAGCAGAGAGAGACAACCAGATTGCTCAGCTGAGAGCGGATAGAGATGCTCAGTTAACATAGCTAAGGGCACGTAGGGACACACAGCTTGCACAGTTGAGAATCGAGCAAGATAGATATGTTCATACGACCACCCAACAGGGATAGAGGGTGACATACTATTTCACTTTGTATTATGGTGTTGTTCCTGCTTCTCAGAGGGCTCCATTGTATTCAATTATTGCTCAGCAATTTGAGGGTGCCATGCCACCACCACCACCACCTAGTAGAGTAGATGCACCCCCTCTCGATCCTCCAGTATAGGATGAGGGGCCAGTGAGGTGTACACCTCTTTGATGCTCATATTATGTATCCCTGGACTCATTGTATCTCATTGGACATCTTGTATCTGTACCATTTTTTATCGATGTACTTTCATGTCCTCCAAACTCTATACTTTTATTGATACATTATCTCATTGTTTCATCCATACTTTGATATACTGATACTCTGACACTATTTGTTGATTTGATATGCGGATGGACATTCTTGATATTTCTATTTATGGATGTTGTTGATGGTATATTGATCCTCATGTTGATTCTGATTCATCTCATTTGCTAACTCTAACATCTGATCTTTGATGGTTTTACTTTTTGCACATGTGATATCTAATGTTTGTTTTATGCCTTTGATATTGATGTGATTGTCATACTTGGTCAACCTTAGATTAAGTGATGATAAAATGATGTCATAATATATTTCACTGATATATGCTCATTTTTTTGTTAAATTCAAAGTTTTCATGAATGTATGGATGTATGAGATGTATTGTGATACAATGTATGGACATCTCACTTTTATTTATGTATGAATGAATGTGGATGCAAAATGCAAATGGCTTTATGATATGAGATGGATTATGAATGCAAGTGGATATTAGTGATTTATACTCAATCATTTTAGGTTCAGTTGCTTTATGATTCCATGATGCACTAGGTCACACCTATCAAATGGTTAATGTTTAATGCTTTAGAATTTTTAGCTTATGTCAAAATGTTTTAGATAGCTTCTCAGTTTATATTAATGTCCCAGATAGTTGAATCCATATTTTCATGCTTATGCAAGACTAAAATGAATGCAACTATATTAAAATGAATGCAATTTAAAATGAATTTCAATGCAACCAAAGACAATGAAATGCATCTAAATGAACCTAATGCAAATTAACATGATATGCAACTAAAATGAACCTTAAATCAATTAACCAATGAAATGCACCTAAGACACCTAGGACAGTCACTACTTATTCAAAGCAGGTTTTTTTTCATCATACAACCTCTGTTAGTGGGACCTCATTAGGATAGTACAATTTTCATGAATAGATTTAGCAATCCTGAAAATATGAATACATCCTTTTTATTCACCATGTTGGAAGACAACCTAAACATTAAAGCACCCAGCTAGAATGTTGTAAGTTACTTCCTGTTTGATATAAACCATTTCTTTTCTAGTGCATGATGTGTAAATGTATACTCGCAATGATCTTTCATTTTGTATTCATATCCTAGGGTATAATCCAATTTATTATGCACCTTACTAGGAAATAGTTTATCTTTGTTAGTTTTTAAACAAGCAAAAAAATAGATCCAACCTCACTAAGTTTTTCATATGAGACAGGTCGATGTATACATGGCATTCTAATACATGATGGAGGCACTTATAGTAGACACCCATTCCCCATGATTACCTAAGATCATTGGATTTATTACCACAAATAGAAGACAAATAAAATGGCATGCCCCTAGTCCTTGTTCCTCTTAGTCCATAGACATCATCGAGTTACTCAAGGAAACATAACAATTAAAAGTTGATAATAAGAAAAGTTCATTGCCCTTTAACATGATCATTGTATTTGCATAATAGAAACAGACAGTTGTGGTTATAGTGTTTAAAAACACTCTTGATTAATCTTGCAAACACATGTATAAGAATTATTATCAATCAAAGATTCATTCCTTCATCCATAAGTGTCTCACCTGTTTTAGTGTTTAGAAACACTATTTTCATCATGATGTTGTGTTGAGAAACACATTTTAGATCCTGTTGGTTGGTGTTTAAAAATACCGTTTGTTTATAGTTTATTGTCAATTGTGGATGAGGGTGGTATTGAAAAATATTTTTGTTCGTAGTTTATTGTCAATTGTGGACACAACATCCTGTCAACGAATGTGACTTGATCAAATGTCCCTAGGGAAAAAAATAGTTTACCTACGACCCTAATGTGGACAAATTCCAGTCTTAGGAAGGTATAATTCTATGATAGTTCTCTTAGGATTTGGCGTGTCACAAAAGTGACTGGGGGATATATACAAATTGATATTTACATAGGCCAAAGGTGCAAGCATTGTCTTGATAAATAGAGCATTGATTACAAGTAGTGCCTGTTTACCAGGTTTTGACCACTTGGCCATAGTTTTATTCTATTTTTGCTATCATGGCACCTGTTTACCAGGTTTTCACCAAGACACTTTTTTCTCTTTTCCAATTTTTTTGTTCTTTTTTATTTTGTATTTTTTTTGGACTCATCAAGGCACCTATTTGCTAGGTTTTCACCAAGATAGTCATTTTTCAGGACTTTTTCCATTGTTTTTTTATTTTTTTCCGGATCCATATTTATTGTTTTTGAACTTTTTTTCAGGACTCTTTTCACTGTACAGGAGCTTCCTTAAGAATGTCAGGAATAAAACCTTTTCAGATGTAGAGTATTGATTGGATCTAGTAAAACATCTCCTTTAGGCATAGCCAATTGATAGGCTCCTGATCCAAATGTTGTTGTAATGACAAAGGGACCCAACTAGTTGGGTTCAAACTTTCCCTTTTGTTCTCAATGTTGTTGGTTCTTAGGATTTTCTCTGAGAACTAGATCCCCTATCTGAAAACTTCTAGGTTTTACCTTCTTGTTGTATCCTCTTCACATTCTTTGTTGGTAAGCTTTAAGATGATCAAACACCTGTTGTCTTCACTCATCTAGCAATTCCGGTTCTTGCAGTCTAGAGATTCAATAGTCCTCATCCGTGACTGGATGTTTCAATGACACTCTCAGTGATGGAATCTCTACTTCAACTGGTAAGACTGCTTGTAATCCATAAACTAGTGAAAAAGGAGTTGCACCAGTTGTTGTTCTAATGCTTGTTCTGTAAGCCCACAATGCTGGATTTATTTGCAAATGCAAATCCTTCCTGAGTTTTTTACCATCCTATGCAAGATTTTCAGATTGTTTTTATTTGATGCCTCAGCCTGTCCATTACCTTAAGGGTAATAGATTGAGGAACAGTGCTGAGTGATTTTAAATTGAAGACACAACTCATCTATGTCTTTGTTATTGAATTGACCCCCATTGTCAATCACAATCGACGAGGGTATGCCATAACGACAAATGATATAATTCAAGATGAACATTGAAACTTTTTCTAGATGCATTGGATAGTGGGACAGCCTCCACACATTTAGTGAAATACTCAGTTGCGGTGATGATATATTTATGTCCACTTAATGAATTGGGGTAAATCTGTCCAACCAAATCAAAGGCCCATTGTTGAAATGGCCAATGTGTTATGAAAGGAATCATCTCTCTAGATGGTGCATGTATGAGGTTGCCATGGATCTGGCATTTCTTACAAGTTTTTGCAAAGTGGATAGCATCTTTCTCCATAGTGGGCCAATAGTATCCAACCCTTAGGAGTTTCTTGCCTAATGAAAAACTATCTGAGTGTGATCCACACACCTTCATGAACTTCTTTTAATACATGATTAGACTCTTCATGTTCTAAACACCTAAGAAGCATTCCATCTAGAATATGTCTAAACAAGTCATTAGCGATGATTACATAATGCGATGTTGCTCTTAGGAGGGATCTCTTTTTATTTCTAGAATAGCCTTCGGGAATTGTTTGGTCTTTAAGATAGGAATAGATATGGGCATATCTGGATAACACTTGAGTTTCAAGGACACAAATAATTTGGCATTCAGGAGAGTCATAAGCTGGGAAAGGGAGTTCTTCCACCAAGAAGTCATAGCAAAATTGGTGTTCTTCCAATTGTAACATGGATGCTAAAATAGCCATCGCATCAGCTGCTCTATTTTCTGATCTAGGAATTTGTTGAAACATGATGAAGACAAAGTACTTTTTCAAGTCATCCACCATTGTGTTGTAGGGCATGAGATTTTCATCCTTAGTCTGATAATCACCATTCACTTGATTGATAATGAGCTATGAATCCCCGTAGATGTGTAATTCAATGATTTTCCACTCTATTTCAAGCTTGAGCCCATTCACAAGAGCTTCGTATTCTGTTGTATTGTTGGTACATGGAAAAATCATTTTGTATGCTTTGGGGATCTTATATCCTTGTGGTGTGATGATAAGCATCTAGCTCCTGATCCTTGTTGTGTGATGGATCCATCAAAGTACATTTTCCAAGGATGTTTTGTTAAGTGCATGATAGATTCATCTGGAAACTCCACAAGTAATAGCTTGTCATCAGTCAATGGTGTCTCTGCAAGTTGATCATCAATCATGTATCCTTTAATGGCTTTTCTATCCACATATTCAATATCAAATTCACTTAGGATTAGGACCCACTTAGCAAGTCTTCCAGTCAACATTGCTTTCTTCAATAGGTACTTAAGCGGATCAATTTTAGCCATTAGTTTCACCTTGTGTGCCAACATATAGTGTCTAAGCTTTTGGGATGCAAACACCACTACAAGGCATGCCTTCTCTATCATTGAATAGTTTAGCTCATATGTGACGAAAGTTCTACCGATATAGTATATGGCTCTTTCTTCCTTGGTCTCATCTTCTTGTGCCAGTAGTACCCCTAGTGATATATCTATGGCTGATATGTAGAGGAACAAAGGTTTTCCATAGATTGGTGCCATCAGAATTGGAGGATTCATCAGATAATTCTTGACTTGGGTAAAATTTTCTTCGCATTTCTCATCCCAAGTGAATGTGGTTCCTTTCCTCATCAACTTTGTAAAGGGTTTTTCTTTATCCGTCAATTGAGATATGAACCTCCAACCTCCTTATGGATTGTAGTTTGCCTTGTAAGGTTCTCATTTGACTAATGTTCTTTGGTGGTTTCATTTCTAGAATAGCTTTTACTTTTGTCAGATCCACTTCAATTCCCTTAGCTGAAACTATGAAGCCTAAGAGTTTTCCAAATGACACACCAAATACGCACTTCTTAGGATTAAGTCTTAATTGGAATTGCTCCATCCTATCAAAGATTCTCCTCAGATCCTCTATGTGTGTAGTCATCATTCTTGATTTTGCCAAATTGTCGTCAACATAGTCTTCCATATTCATGTGCATCATGTCATGGAAGATTGTGGTCATTTCCCTCTGATAAGTGGCACCTACATTTTTGAGACCAAATGGCATCACATTCCAACAATATGTTCCCCATGCACAGGTGAATGTCATTTTCTCTTGGTCCTTAGGAGCAATTTTGATCTTATTATATCTAGAAAATTTGTCTATTAGGGAATACATCTCATAACCTGTTGTTAAGTCCACAATCATGTCTATGTTTGGAAGTGGAAAATTATCTTTGGGACAAGCCTTGTTGAGATCCCTAAAGTCTATGTACACTCTTATAGATTTGTCCTCCTTAGAAATAGGAACTATGTTGGAGATCCATTCTGCATAATCAATAGCTCTAATGAATCCAACTTTCAATAATTTTTCCAATTATTCTTTCACTAGAAATGCCACATGTGGATTCATTTTTCTAAGTTTTTGCTTGATAGGTTTTACATTTGGTGAAATAGAAAAATGATGCATAATCAAATCTGTATCCAATCCAGGCATATCTGAGTAAGACCAAGTGAAGTTGATCCTCTTTGCTTTGAAGAAATCAGTGAATTGGATTTTCTCATCTTCTATCAATGATTGAGCTATATGGACTAACTGAGGAGCTTCTATTGTTCCCAAATTAATGGGTTGTGTTGGTTCAATCAAAACTGAGGACCCTTCTTGGAAGTGATCTGGGAGGATATCAAGCATCCTATCCTTTGGTGCCTCAAGGATATTTTCACCATTGGATATGTCTTTTTCTTTTTCTCTTTTAGGATCTGATACTACCACTAAGTGGTTTTCACCATCAGACCTCTTGTTCTTTTTATTTTTAGTTTTAAGACCGAGAAACTTGATATCCTCTTTAGTCATGATTTTGCTCATTACACTGGTGGAAGGATGGAATGGTTTACAAGCATTAAGATAACATGCTATGGAATAGTCATTGTCAAAGGATAGCAAGCTTGTGTTTGTAGGTTCATCCCAATCTATGAAGTCAAGGTATTTCAAGGACAAAGTTTCAACAGGTTCAAGAGACAACACTGCATTGTTATCATTGTTCGTAACTTGCAAGATATCATCTATTAAGTTTGCTTCTAGATAGGTGTTAGGATTATTAGAGTCACGTTTGTTATTATTAGAGTTCATGTTAATGTTATGTGGATCTAACTCTAGTGATCTAACATTAGAACTTTCTCCCTCTTCAATCAAGATTCTAGTAGAAAACTTGTGTATCACATCTATTTCTATGTCCATGGTGGCATCAGAGAGAACATCCCATTCATACATGAGTGTACCTGACTATAATCTGAAACCCCCAAAAAGTGGGCAATAGTCATGGGTACCTCATTTTCTTCATTAGCATGGTTCTCTTCTTCTTCCAATGGTTCTTGTGGATTCATTGTTTCTGGTTCTTCATCAAAGTGTGGTGCATCAAAGATGAGAGGTTCTTGTTCTTGTTCTTCATCAGGTTCCTCTGTTTGGTCTCTTTCCGGTTCTTGTTCAAGACTTGTACCAATAAATGTGATGTATGGGTCTCCTTGTAAGAGTAGCAACCTTTCATAAGGAATGGGTTGTCCTTCCACTTCTTCTTCATCATTAGAATCTTCCGATCTATCAAATATAGGACCCCTTTCTGCTATAGGATGAAATCTAGCTTCTTTGAAGCCTAGTCCAGTCTTGTCTTTAGGATTCCTGAAATCCATGTGTAGGGGTTCTACTAATCCTTTGTTGTTTTGTCCCAATGGTCCTTTGTTGTTTTGTCCCAATGGTCCTTTTCCTTTGTACCCCATTTGTTTCATAAGTTCATATCCTTTCCCATATTTTCTTGGAGATATTTCAACATGTTTAACATTCCCATCTTCTTTGGGTTCTTTGTAAAGCCATTGCAAAACAACCTTTTCTTCATTTTCTTCTTCTAGGGATACTTTTTATTTCACCATTTTGGTTCCTTTATGTATAGTCAAAGTGCTACCATTGGAAGGTGTAAATGTAGATGAAGGTCTCCCTTGTGTCCTAGGAGAAACGGGAAGATCTGTTAAAGACATCGCGGGATCCATCTTGTATTCACCCATGCTTGTTTCTTGGATATTGATCTTCTTAGCAAAGCTCCTCAAGACCATTTCTTTGGATGTCTCTGCCTTGGTGGACTCTTCTTTGTTATGGGGAACCATGCTTTCCGTTTGTTTGAGATTATTACAAGTGTATGTGGTATCTGTTGGAATAGTCATGTCCACTCCATTATGAGGGAAATTTAGACATTGATGATATGTGGAAGGCACTGCTTGCATTGAATGTATCCATGGTCTTCCAAGAAGAATGTTTTAAGCAAGGGGTAGATCAAGAACTTGACAAAGGACATCTTGTTCCATTGGTCCTAATCTGATGGGTAAGACAACCAATCCTTTAGAGGATCTTTCTTCCTCATCATAGGCCTTGATTGTTATCTTTCTTATGGGATCAATTATGTGCTCTGAGAAACCCAGTTGTTTTATCAAGTTGTAAGTACAAATGTTCAAACCAGTGCCTCCATCTATCAAGACACATTTGACCCGATGTTTATGAATAAGAACTTCTAAATGAAGGGGTTGATTATGTGGTTGGTTCATTGATTTTTCATCCTCTTCAGAAAAAGATAGGTAATCTGGGGAACCCATGTGACCAACCATGGCCTGGAATCTATCCACATCTAAGTCTTTCGGTACATTGGTGCTCAATAGGGCTTGATCAAGAACCTCCCTATGACTAGGGGAGATTTTCAACAACTCTAGGATAGATATTTGTGCGGGTGTCTTTTTTAGTTGTTCCACAAGACTGAACTTTGGATATAGTACCACTTGTTTAGACATTGTTGTTGTTGTAGCTGGTGTGTTAGATGCTAAGACTTCTTTAAGCGTAAGCTTTTCTTGGCTTTGTGTTACAGCATTTGAGGATTCAGATTTGTTTTTCACTCCTTTGAGAGTGATCATGTTGATGGAATATTCACATGGTTCCATCATGTTGATTACATTGTCACTAACAGTATACGTGTAATTAATCTTATTGCTTTTAGAATTTTCTCCTTTTTCATAGTTAGGTAGTGGAGTTTGAAATGCTTTGTGATCATTGTTCGTGTGATGTCCATCTACCTTGACTTTTCCTTGTTCAATAAGATCCTGGATAACATGTCTTAGTTTCTGTATAGAGGTAAAATGGAATCACCTCTATTTAATGTAATGTATGGGGGAAATATTAGATCCACTCTTAAATCCAAATTCCCAATGGAGAGATCTGATTTGATCAACCAAAAGGTTAATGCACAATCAAATCAATCTATGGAGAATATGAAAGAGAGAGAAAAACCTTATATTTCCCGATGGTAAAATTGTGCTTGAAATCTAAAATAATTGAAATACAAGTACTAACCTCAAATTAGGGCAAATCTAGAAAATGCCAATTTCTGATGTTTGTGTGTACTTTCAAAATTTCTACAACCTGTTTCGAACTGGAAATGCCGAGACGAAGAAAACCCAAAAATCTTTTGTCTTTCCGACGGCAGGTAGACTTTGAACCTCATAAAAGGTCAAAGGCTACATTCTTTATTTGAAGGTTGATTCTGACTTTGTTCGTAGATCCCGGAAGTTCGCCGAAAAGGGTATCCAAATCTACTCTCAAATCTAAAATTTTGCAACTGTAGCTACAAGAAAAATGGTTTTGTTGTTTGTTTGGGGGGTTTGCCTTGGTCAAACCCCGGTTTGGAATCAACCTTAATATCAAAATTGAAATGGAGAATGCTAGCAAGTAGTAGAAGTAGATCTAACAATGAAGCTATGACATTAAATAGATATGCAATTGTATTTGAAATGTAATCAAGTATGTTGATATGAAAGCTTGAACATAACATCAATAAATGTAAATCAAACCTCCATGATTGTATGCTTGGAATCCACCTTGAGGGAAGAATGAAATGGATCTTGAAGATGAACAAAGGATCTTGAAGGAAGATCACACCATCATGATGGCTAGATCTAGGGTTTGAATGATGAATCTTGAATGCTTGAACCAAATCCCTTCAATGGCTTGAATGCTTGAATCCTTGATCTTCAATGGAGAACTTGAATGGAGAAGAAGACTTGAATGCTTGGATGCTTTCTTGTTCACCTTGAGAGCTTGAGAGATGTTCTCACAAAACTTGATTGCTTGATGGCCAAAGAAGATGTGAATGATGGATGAGAAAATGAGAGAGGAAGGCCTCCTTTTATAGTGAGCTAGGGCCCAATCCTCTAGAGGGTCCAACTTGGAGAATTAAATCCCAATTAGGTCCTAACCTTTAGAAAATATACCTAGATTAAATACAATTTGAGGATTTACCATTCTGAAACCCAAAATGGTCGACCTGGAGGCGGGAAACAAACATCCCCGAAACCTGACACCCAGAAATCAAGGAAATTTAAAATTTGAACAGGGGGTCAAGGTCAAGGTTGATCCTAACCAGGTTAGGGTCGAGGTCAACTTTGACCCCATAATGTTGACTTTGACCTTATGGTCAAAAACCTTAGGATGCTGACCCAAAATGCTAGGAAATGCAGATTGGAGTGAAAATCAGAGACAGATAGAAGCATAATGAGGAGAACAAGTATGATCCAAGAAAAGAGTTGATTCAAGGTTCTTGACATGACCCAAACCACTCACTCGGAGGGATAAACTCTCTTAACATGGAAGTGCTTCCATTTTATGATGATACATTAAGCCCCCACTTTAGCAAGAGTATGGACTCGATGCAAACTCTTGGTAAAGGAGAAGAAAGAAGAGATCCAAGTGGATTCACAATGATATAAAATAACACTTAGATAAGGACACAAGCCCCCAAGATAAGGATTCTAACTCAACATACACGCACGAGGGTGTGAAAAGAGAAAACCAAAAGAACAGGGGTTAGCACTAAATAACCCAAATCAATTGGCATAAAAAACCTTGCTAAGAAATATTTCTCATACTAATATCACATTTGGAAAGCTATCATAAAAGCATAAATGATTACATAAAAAAGACAAGAGAAACACTATAAATACCATAGCTTCATGATCTAGTCCTACTAGCATGAAAGCGAAAAGAGAGAAAGGAGAAAGTGATTACCTCACCCAGTAAGATGCCCACCTTACCATGAATCACCCTGGAGGGAGAGCCCAATAGGTTCACCCATAAACTATACTTGCAATTATAGTGTGTCTTCTGATGGCTTATGGAATACCCATAGATCCACCTTCTTGTATCACTATGAATATGAAATGTGTGTCTCCTTAGGATTTAGCAACTTATGTGCGTTACCTTCAAAAGATTTAGCATATTGGAAATGCATGTCCCTTCAGGATTTAGCAACTTATGTGTGTTACCTTCAAAGGATTTAGCATATTTGAAATTGGAAATGCATGTCCCTTTAGGATTTAGCAACTTGTGTGCATTACCTTCAGAGGATTTAGCATATTTGAAATTGGAAATGCGTGTCTCTTCAGGATTTAGCAACTTATGTGCGTTACCTTCCAAGATTTAGTATGCTGCAAAACAAAAGGTTAGAACAAAAATACATAATATAGAATGAGGGAGGCCATATATATGCCCCCCTCCTTAAGATGGCAAAAACATATTATTTTGACATGTTAAGGAAAGAAAATAACAAGGATAAAGCCTTCTTCAGCATCAAGACAATATCCATAGACAACACCCAGTCCAAGCCAAGAAGGTCATAGCTCCTATGAGGCCATGGAAGGGACAAATGCAAAGATATATCATACAAGAAGTGAAAAAGTAACCATTGTGAGGGATAGCACACTGTTCAGTTTCCAAGCTGAGAGATTTATCAACTATGGAAACCCAATGTTAGAAAATGAAAGAGGTTGTGATCAAGGACATAGATCCTCAATGCAAACAAAAATTTTCATGTATTATTGGATATCACATAATAGATAGATACTGCTTAATGAAGGAAAGAGGTGAATCCCGAAAAGATAGAAAAGAAGGAGATGACATCCTTGACCCCCAAGTGTAGGAACAAGAATGGAAGGGACCTATTATATCGCTCGCAACACTATACAACACAACAAGCCCCCAAGGATTAGGCTAACATTGTTTACATAATGTGGAGCTTCATAATAGGAACATAAATGTTATTTAGAGAAAAAAGGATTGAAATATAACTCATTTCCATATGATATATAAATAACCTTACTATCAATGAGCTGCCTAATCTTATAATGTAAAGCTTGACATTCATTTGTAGAGTGATCATGAAATCTATGATATAAACAAAAAGGAAGAGTCTTCAAGTGTGAACTACATTTCTTTTTACATTTAGGTCTAGTAATCATCTTAGCATGAAGGAGTTTATGCAAAAGAACTTCTCGGTCAAATTCCTTCACAGTTTCATCATGTTTTGAAGTGTTATTCGAGATGTTGTTAACATTGATTTGTTGTTGAGGATTAAATCCCAATCCATAAGAATGCTCATGCCCCCCAGTGTGTAAGGGCATTTGAATTCCCTTTTTATGCTTACCACATCCTTGACCATTAAATCCTTGTTTAACTAGGAGATGATAACCAAGACCATAACAAGAAGCCATATCAGAAGGAGTCAATGGAACCTTAGTAGTCACAATATCATCCTTAGTAGTTTTGATAGGTGCATTATGGGTAGAAGCAGTGACAAAGTTATTACTAAGGGTATTAGAAGTAGAAGTAAAAATTTGTTGTTCAAGCTCTCTTTGTTTCTTCATAAAATCAAGATCATTAATCTTATACTCTCTAATAAAGGTAGGATTAAAATTCAAGGTTCCCCAATCATCATCAGGAAGGGCATTAGAGGTAGAAGGATTACTATTAGGAGTAGGAGTAATGTGAGTTTGAATATTCAAACAAGGATTAGGTGCATCATCCGCATGAAGCAAATACATCTTGTTATTATGTATAAACTTGACTTTACGGTGAAGGGTGGAAGGAATGGCATGCATATCATGCAAACAAGGTCTACCCAAAAGAAGGTTATAATTGAGAGGTCCAGGCATAACATGAATAGGTGTGTTCAGGATGACCGGACCTACTTTGATAGGTAAGGTAATGATTCCCAAAGTGTTCTTAGCAATGTTATCAAAGCCACGTATAGGAACATTGTCAGGTTGAATAGTTGAAAGATTGGCTTGAATCGCTTTGAGCATGTCCATGCTACAAACATTAAGCCCAGATCCATTATCAATCAAGGTTCTACGAATGATACTTTTATTGATAGAAATAGAAACCATAAGAGCATCATATTGATTTTGAACTTCTTTAGAAGGTAAATCCTTTTGAGTAAATACAATGTCAGGAGGACCCGAGGTAGAGTGCATGCAATGTAAGAAGTTATTGATGTTCTCTTGATTAGGAGGTGGAGTAGGAAGAGTTGCTAGAGCTTTTTGCAAGGCTTCATAGTAGGTAGGTGAAGTTTGAAGAAGCTCCCATAAAGAAATATTGGCAGGGGTATTTTTTAATTGGTTTATCAAATCATACTCCTTACTAGGAAGACGAGGTGGAGGAGGAAGAATAGGTTGAGAAGGTGGCAAAGAAGTAGAAACTATTGGATTAGGTTAAGGGTTATTCCTTGTATGATAAGTGTGACCTATAGAATCTTGATCATTGAAAGACTCCATAGGTTTAACTTTGATAGTAATGTGAGCAAAACCTTTGACAGTCAATAAGGGTTTAGGATAAACCATTTTAGTTGTCTCAACACTACAAATAGATTCACAAGAAGGAAGAAAAGAGGACATCCTAGGAGGATATGAGGTAAGATCTTGATTCTCCATAGGATCATCACTAAAAGGGAGAGCATTAAGGGAATTCATATCATTCTCCACTAATGCATCATCACTAGAAGGAATCTCAAATGGAGGTAAAGCATCTATGATATCATCTTCTTTCACTAAAATGTCTGCATAAGGGGAGTGTGTTTTAGAAAAAGAGTTATCATCATATATGAATATGTCACCCTCTTGTATCAAAGCATCTTCATGAGGAGGGGATAAATAAATGTCTTTATCCAAGGGATCATTCACAATGGTGTCATGAGGAAGAGAGTAATCAACATCCAAATCCAAAGGTTCATCCCAAATAGGAGGATTATCATCCCTACCAATAAGGCACATTGCAGGATCCTTAGAGGGGAAAGAAGGTAAATTATATTCTAAAGTAGGTTCATAGAAAAGACATATATTAGGAGAAGAATTAACATCAATCCTCAACTCATCTCCATAAAGAGAAATATGATGGAGAGATAGATTACAGTCATCTTCTTGCTCTAATATATCCTTACAAGGAAATTCAAAAGAGGACAAAGCAACATCACACACACTAGATAAAGTCTTTCTAGGTGTAACATCATGCAATGGTAAGGTAAGAGGAGAATGTTGTGTAATCCCAAAAGTTATAGAAGAACGTTTGGAAAATATTTGAAATAACTTGTGCAACATGATAACAAATAAAAAAATGCATAGAAAATAGATCTAGATATATCCGAATGCATTCAAATGAAACTTATAAGCATGAAAAAGGAAATCAAACACAATAGGGCATCTAATTCCACAAAGGAAAGGGGTAAGTGTGTTGGGTTCACCAAAATGTATAGTATAAAATGTGGATGGGGTCCTAGAACAATGGTTTGCACATAAAAGAGACCCCAAAGCCAATATTTTACACATACATTTGAATTGTAAGGGAAATAGTTGAAATCAAATAAATTAAGATACATACCTCATGATAAAATTAATTTGGAAATACCTCTTTTCTGGTTTCTGTGTATAGATTCTGGCAATTCTACAACTTGTTCCGGACTGGAAATGCCGAGATGAAGAAAACCTAGAAATCTTTTATCTTTCTGACATCAGGTAGTCTTTGACCCTCATAAAAAGGTCAAAGGCTACATTTTTATTCTGAAGGTCGACTTTGATTTTGTTCACAGATCTTGGAAGTTCGGCGAAAAGGGTATCCAAATCCAAGCTCAGATCCCCAGTTCCACACCTGTACCTACAAGAAAAAGAGAGTTTTTGTATAGAGGTAAAATGGAATCACCTCTATTTAATGTAATGTATGCGGGAAATATTAGATCCAATCTTAAATCCAAATTCCCAACGGAGAGATCCGATTTGATCAACCAAAAGGTTAATGCACAATCGAATCAATCTATGGAGAATATGAAAGAGAGAGAAAAACCCTATATTTCCCTATGGTAAAATTGTGCTTGAAATCTAAAATAATTGAAATACAAGTACTAACCTCAAATTAGGGAAAATCTAGAAAATGCCAATTTCTGATATCTGTGTGTACTTTCAGGAATTGTTGCAACTTGTTTTGGACTGGAAATGTCGAGATGAAGAAAACCCAGAAATCTTTTATCTTTCTGACGGCAGGTAGTCTTTGACCCTCATAAAAGGTCAAAGGCTACATTCTTTATTTGAAGGTTGATTCTGACTTTGCTCGTAGATCCTGGAAGTTCACCGAAAAGGGTATCCAAATCTACTCTAAGATCTGAAATTATGATCTTTATTATGATGGTAATCACAATAGTCATTATCATTCCACCACTTGGGGTTTGTCTTCTAGATCCCAAGGTTTGTCGGGATCAGGAATTGTAATGATTTTATTCTCCACAAGTGATTTTAAAACCACTTCCAAGGTGTCTCCCAATGGTGTAAATTCTCTCTTAGGCCTTGGTGCCCAAGGTTCTCTTCGAGGTTTGTTGAAAGTATTGTTCATTGCTGGAGTCACAGTAGGATTCAAACTCTTGTTTGTTTGAAGACTTATTGTTAGATTAAAAAAATCTGGTTTGGGGTTTTGGATTAGGAGTATCAACCACTCCATCATTAACCACATATTTGTTCTTGTTTGCATACTTGTACTTGTCCTTGGAGGGATAGTACTTGTCTTTATTTTCCTTGTTTATGGTAATGTCACCTTTCTTAATTAGGACTTCCTCAATCTTGAGAGCACTATCTATCATTTTGTCAAAGCTTGGTGGTCCTTGCAATTGAATTGGGAAATTCATTTATGGAACCAAGCTGTTAATGAAGATATCCATCTTTTCAGTTTCAAGTATTTGTCTAGCATATCATGCAAATATTTTGCTCCATCTTTGTAGGAAGTTCAAGAATGATACTCCCATTTTCTGTTTGGTATTGCATAGATCCAACGTAGTGACTGTGTGTTGAATGTTGTAGGAGTATTACTGTATGAATTTTTGCACTAGTTCATCAAATGTTTTGATTCCTATGGCTAGTTTGGAAAACCAGTCCATAGCTTGTCCACCTAGGCTTCATGGAAATAGCCTCATGAGATATGTTTGTTCATGCATGAACTCCATACTAGTGCAAAATTCTCTTACGTGATCTTGAGGATCTGAATCTCCCATGTATTTGTCATACTTCGGTATTGTAATTGTCTTGGGAAATGGAATCATCTTGAGTCCCTTGTCAAAAGGGAAATGACATATGTGCTCCAAAGAGTATTGTTGTTTTAGTTTGTCCTTTGCTTCCTTGAGCTCTTGAATTTCTATTTTCATGGCAAGTAGTTGTCTAGTTAGAATTGACATAGGAATAAGGTCTTCTTTTTGCTTAAGTTGACTCACATCATAGTCCTTTGGTAACTTCACACCTCTAGAAGCAAGTTCGAGGAAATAGTTTTATTTTTTTTCATCCAAGGCTCTTTCAAGGATTTTGTGAAATCATTTGCTACTTAAAGCTCTGTTGTATTCTTTCTTAGTGGGATCTAAATCATCATCATCATCATTATGATATGTTTCATGGTATTGTATCTCTTCTTTTTATCTATTACGTTATGTTTGTTCCTTAGTCTATATTAATGTCCTAGATAATTGAATCCATATTTTCATGCTTATGCAAGACTAAAATGAATGCAACTATATTAAAATGAATGCAATTTAAAATGAATTTCAATGCAACTAAAGACAATGAAATGCATC
This sequence comes from Chamaecyparis obtusa, assembly GCA_027943335.1. Taxonomy (NCBI): domain Eukaryota; kingdom Viridiplantae; phylum Streptophyta; class Pinopsida; order Cupressales; family Cupressaceae; genus Chamaecyparis; species Chamaecyparis obtusa. The sequence continues at coordinate 2,122,264 of BSBK01002615.1, read as the reverse complement.
TAAATGAACCTAATGCAAATTAACATGATATGCAACTAAAATGAACCTTAATGCAATTAACCAATGAAATGCACCTAAGACACCTAGGACAGTCACTATTTATTCAAAGCGGGTTGTTTTTCATCATAGAGCCTCTATTAGTGGGACCTCATTAGGATAGTACAATTTTCATGAATTGATTTAGCAATCCTGAAAATATGAATACATCCTTTTTATTCTCCATGTTGGAAGACAACCAAAACATTAAAGCACCTAGATAGAATGTTGTCAATTACTTCCTATTTGATATAAACCATTTCTTTTCTAGTGCATAATGTGTAAATGTATACCCACAATGACCTTTCATTTTGTATTCATATCCTAGGGTATAATCCAATTTACTATGCACCTTACTAGGAAATAGTTTATCTTTGTTAGTTTTTTTAAACAAGCAAGGAAATAGATCCAACCTCACTAAGGTTTTCATAGGAAACAGGTTGAGGTATACATGGAGTTCCAATACATAATGGAGGCACTTATAGTAGACACCCATTCCCCATGATTACCTAAGATCATTGGATTTATTACCACAAATAGAAGACAAATAAAATATCATGCCCCTAATCCTTGTTCCTCTTAGTCCGTAGACATCATCGAGTTACTCAAGGAAACATAACAATCAAAAATTGATAATAAGAAAAGTTCATTGTCCTTTAACATGATCATTGTATTTGCATAATAGAAACATACAGTTCTGGTTATAGTGTTTAAAAACACTCTTGATTAATCTTGCAAACACACATAAAAGAATTATTATCAATCAAAGATTCATTCCTTCATCCATAAGTGTCTCACCTATTTTAGTGTTTAGAAACATTGTTTTCATCATGACATTGTGTTGAGAAACACATTTTTAGATCATGTCGGTTGGTGTTTAAGAACACTGTTTGTTCATAGTTTATTGTCAATTGTGGATGAGGATGGTATTGAAAAATACCGTTGTTCGTAGTTTATTGTCAATTACAGATGCAACATCCTATCAACGAATGTGATTTGATCAAATGCCCCCTAGGGAAAAATAGTTTACCTAGGACCCTAATGTGGACAAATTCCAGTCTTAGGAAGACACAACTTTTTGATAGTTCTTTTAGGATTTGGTGTTTCACAAAAGTGACTGGGGGATATATACAAATTGATATTTACATAGGCCAAAGGTGCAAGCATTGTCTTGATAGATAGAGAATTGATTACAAGTAGCACCTATTTACCAGGTTTTCATCACTTGGCCACAGTTTTATTCTATTTTTGCTATCATGGTGCCTGTTTACCAGGTTTTCACCAAGACACTTTTTTCTCTTTTCCAATTTTTTTGTTCTTTTTTATTTTCTATTTTTTTTGGACTCATCAAGGCACCTATTTGTTAGGTTTTCACCAAGATAGTCATTTTTTAGGACTTTTTCCATTGTTTTTTATTTTTTTCAGGATCCATATTTGTTGTTTTTGAACTTTTTTTCAGGACTCTTTTCACTGTACAGGAGCTTCCTTAAGAATATCAAGCATAAAACCTTTTCAGATGTAGAGTATTAATTGAATTTAGTAAAACATCTCCTTCAGGCGTAAATAATTGACAGGCTCCTAATCCAAATGTTGTTGTAATGACAAAGGGACCCACCCAGTTGGGTTAAAATTTTCCCTTTTGTTCTCGATGTTGTTGGTTCTTAGGATTTTCTCTGAGAACTAGATCCCCTATTTGAAAACTTTTGGGATTCACCTTCTTGTTGTATCTGTTGGAAACAATTGTCTGAAGGAAATTGCTACTCAAATTATGTATTGTCTTTGATGTCACACAATGTCATAGTCCGCAGCAATCAGTTCCTACCGAGCTCAGTCGGTCTGCCAGACAGGAAGATTAGTGCTTACCGAGTCCACTCGGTTATCAAAGAAAATCAGTGTCTACCGAGTCCACTCGATTATCAAAGGAAAATCAATATTTACCGAGTTCAGTTGGTCGTCAAAGGAAATTCAGTGTTTACCCGAGTTCAGTCGGTTGTCAAAGAAAAGTTAGCATTTATCAAGTTCAGTCGGTTATCAAAGGTAAAGGATTGTCGATGTTTACCAAGTTCCCTCGGTCTCCGAAAGATTGTAGAAAGTTATGGTCACCGAGCACTATTGGCCCTTGAAGGATTTTTGCAAATAAAGTTTTCTTAATTCAGCCGACTGTTATACTAAATAATGTCGATTTGACAAATCTAAAATCATATAAATAAAAGGTCAAATGTGAAAAATAAAAAAGAAAAATAGCAGAAGATTTACAAAAGAAAGACAGGAAAGGTGTGTGCGAATTTGTGAAGGATGTTCAGATATCCTTAAGGTGCATCAGAGATTTATTCGATCAGGAAGGATCACACTTATGCAGAACAGAGATCTGTAATCAACAAGGCAGTTGCATTATTATACAGGTATTTCATTGTTACCTTCTTATCATTGTAACAGTGAATTCTAAATCTCTTAACCGAGTTGGTTTAACAACCATATTGTAAATCCTCTAACAAGGTGACAATTCCATTGAATTGTTTTCAAGACCTCTTACCAGGCCACTCCTAGCAGGGTGATTAAATCCTCTAACAAGGTCACACCTAACAGCGTGTTTTGTAACCTTTTACCGGGTTGGCTTCTAACTGAGCATCACTTCAGAAAAGTGAAAATCAGTATCTAGATACATTGGTGGTTTTTCCCATATTGGGTTTCCACGTTAAATCTTGTGGCTCTCGTGTTCTTAATTGCTATCTTAATCATATTCAAGTGCTGATGAATATCTAAAGATAATTTTGCTAATACTTTCTGCATCTTCAAAGTTACTGCAATCTATTTACCGAGTGCTAAAACAGATAACATTCTTTAAGATATCCTAAGGGATCTGGAAAGAAATAATTTAATAGTGATTTATGGTTGACTGATTCACCCCCCCCCCCCTCTCAGTCATTTCATCCATATTCCATCAATTGGTATCAGAGCATTTGGTGCTTGCAGGAAGGGTTTCAAGGACCTAAGCTAAAGATCAGGATGTCTTACAAGAGGGAAATTCCAAAGCTCAACAGAGATAACTTTTCAGCATGGCAAGGTCTCATGCGACTTCATCTGGCTTCCATTGGTGATTCAGGATGCAAATACATTGATGAAGAATACACAGTTCCTACTGGCGCATTAACTGTTGAAGACATTGCAGAGAAAAAGACTCATAACACCATGATGATAGACATTGCATTTGCTCTCAGCTATGAAGAATTTGATGATATTAAAGAATGCACTACTACATATGAAATGTGGATGACACTGAAGAAAATATATGGTGGTGATGCAAATGTGAAAAGAGCCAAAGCAGAAAGCCTAAGAGGACAGTTTGACAAGATGAATATGAAGGAAGATGAAAACATTGCAAAATATGTTGAAAGAATCAAAGCAAGTGTAAGTGCAATTAGAGCTTCTGGAGGAACAATCTCTGATGAAACTATTATAAGTAAGGTACTCAGAACATTACTCCTTATCTATGCAATAAGAGTATCAGCTATTCAAGAAAGAAGATGTGAAACAAACCACAATATAACTTTGGATGCTTTAGTTGGAAGATTGACAGCCTTTGAATTAGACAACTATGACAACTATGTTCCAAGTTCCAAAAATATTGAATCAGCATTTGAGGCCAAGGTTTCACTAAAGAAGAACAAGAAAATTAAAGAAGTTCAGTCAGAAAGTGAAGAAGTATCAGAAGAAAGTTCTGATAGTGATCTTGAAATTGTAGAAGCATTACTTGCAAAGAAGTACTCTAAAGGGAAAGGTAAATATAAAGGTGAAACTCCTTTAATCTATTTTTCATGTGAAGAAATTGGACATATTGCAGCTAGGTGCCCAAACAAGCAAGTCAAGGAAGAGAAGAGAAGTCACAAGTACAATGGCAAAAAGAATTTCAAATCATTCAAGGATAAAGGTAAGAAAACATGTTTTATGGCTAAAGATTCTGATGATAGTGAAGAAGAAATTGTCTTTATTGCTATAAAAGATGAATCTGATGATGATGAAGATAAGATGGCACTTATTTCTCATATAAGCAAAGATGATATATGGATAATAGACAGTGGATGTTCACACCACATGACTGGTGACAAGACAAAATTTGAATATCTAGAAGACTGTGATAGTGGCAATGTAAGATTTGGAAACAATGAACCTTGTTGTATAAAAGGAAAAGGAAGAATCTCATTAACCAAAGAACTCATATGTGATAATGCTTATTGGGTTGAAGGACTAAAACGTAATCTTCTAAGTGTAGCACAGCTAATCAACACTGGTTTCAAGGTTGAATTCATGAATGGTCAAGCAAGACTGCTGGATGAAAAAGGAAAACTCATTGGATCAGGCAAACAAATAAAAGGTAACTTATTCTATCTTGATCTCAGTGAATATTCATGTTTTATTGCTCAAATTGAAGAAAGTTGGCTATGGAACAAAAGGTTATGTCATGTGAATTTTGATAACATGATAAAAATAAGCAAATTCAAGAAGGTTAGAGGCATTCCTACTTTGAAGAAACCTGATACTGGTCTATGTAAGAATTGTCAGATTGGCAAAATGAGTAAAACTAGTTTTAAGAGTAAGAATTATCAGTCTAAAGAAATTTTGGAAATTGTGCATACTGATTTATGTGGACCTATTGGAATACAAAGCTATACTGGAGATAAATTCTTTATTCTTTTCGTTGATGATTATTCTAGAATGATGACTGTTATGTATTTAAGAGAAAAATCAGAAGCATTTGAAAAGTTCAAATGGTACTTAGCAAGAGTGGAAAAGGAAACAGGGAAAAGATTGAAATGCTTAAGATCAGACAGAGGTGGTGAATTCATCTCCCATGATTTTAACAACTTTTGCATTGAAAGAGGAATCAAAAGACAGGTATCAGCTCCTAGAACTCCTGAGCAGAATGGAATAGCAGAAAGAAGAAACAGATCTATTATGGATTGTGCAAGGACTCTAATGATAGAAAAGAACATCGCTATAAAGTACTGGAAGGAAGCTATCAGCACTGCAGTTCATACCTTGAACCGAGTACAATTGAAGAAAGACACATTCAAAACTCCTTATGAATTATGGTATGGCTATAAACCCAATGTAAGTTACATGAAAATATTTGGTAGCAAGTGTTATATCTTAAAAGAATCTAGAAGAAATAAATTTGATGTGAAAAGTGATGAAGGAATATTCCTAGGATATTCTAGTAAAAGCAAGGCATACAAATGTCTGAACTTATCTACTCACAAAGTCATAGAAAGTATACATGTAAAATTTGATGAGTTTGCAGAAAAGACTGAGGAAGAAAGCAAAAGGGAACCTGAGAACTACAGAAGATTTGTTTACATTGAACCTGAAACATTGGCAGACACAACTATCAATGAGGAAACTATATCTACCGAGCTGAGCATAGTTACCGAGTCATAAACTGAGTCACAGGAAGAAGTTCAAACCGAGTCACAGGAAGAAATTCAGACCGAGTCTCAGCCTGAAGTTACCGAGAAAATATCTACCGAGCCCGAGCAACCTGAAGAAGAGATCCTAGAAGACAACAGCATGACTCATTCAAAAAGCAAGGAACCTATACTAGCCAAATATGTCAGAAGACATCATACACTAAATCAAATTATTGGAAACAAATCAGATGGTACTATTACAAGAAGCAAGCTAAAAGGTACATGTCTGCTTACTGATTTTGAACCTAGAAATATCAAAGATGCATTGGAAAATGAAAGTTGGATTGAAGCAATGAATGAAGAATTAGAACAAATACAAAAAACCAAAACATGGACTCTTGTACCTAGACCTAAAGATAAGAATGTAATTGGAACAAAATGGGTATTCAGGAATAAGCTGAATGAAGATGGTCAAGTATCTAGAAACAAAGCTAGATTGGTATGTAAAGGTTATTCTCGAGAAGAAGGTATAGATTATGGAGAAACTTTTGCTCCTGTTGCAAGATTAGAAGGTGTAAGAACTCTACTTGCTTATGCAGCACACAAAGGATTTAAGGTATATCAGATGGATATAAAATCTACATTTCTCAATGGAATTCTTGATGAAGAAGTCTACATTGAACAACCTGAAGGTTTTGTTGATCCAGATAAAAAGGACATGGTCTGAAGGTTACACAAAGCATTGTATGGATTAAAACAAGCTCCTAGAGCATGGTATGAAAGACTCCATAACTATTTGATTCAGATTAATTTCAAAAGAGCCAATGATAACAGCAATCTGTATATTAAAGAAGGACCGGATGACAAAATTGTATTGGCAGAAATATTTGTAGATGATACTATATTTATAGGGAATGAGGATCAGTGCAAAGAATTTTCAGAGCAAATGAACAAAGAATTTGAAATGTCTATGTTTGGTTTAATAAAATTCTTTGTTGGTCTTCAAATTCAGCAAAGCAAGAACGATATATACATTACTCAATCTAAATACATTAAGGAAATACTTAAGAAGTTTGGTATGGAAGATTCAAAACCAGTTGGTACACCCATGTGTACTGGACTTAAACTTACCAAAAATGATGATTCAAAAGAAGTTGATCAGACCCTATACTGATCTATGATTGGAAAATTGCAATATGTAGTACATACAAGACTTGATATTGCCTTAGCAGTCGGTATAGTAGCTAGATTCTCAGCAAAACCTAAGGAAAATCATATGATGGCAATCAAAAGAATCTTAAGATACTTAAGAGGAACTGAAGAATATGGTTTGTGGTATAAATTTGGAGGCAATCTAGACTTAAAAGTGTTTACTGATGCTGATTGGGCAGGGAACATTGATGACAGAAAAAGTACAAGTGGTGGAGCATTTTTTCTTGGAAAAAGACTGGTATCCTGGACTAGTAAAAAGAAAAATTGCACATCTCAATCCATAGCTGAAGCTGAATATGTTGCTGCTGCAATAAACTGTTCAAATATTGTTTGGTTTAAACAGTTATTAGAAGGTATGAAGGTTGAAATCAAAGAACCAGTTGTTATATTTTGTGACAATACCAGTGCAATAAACATTTTGAAGAATCCAGTGATGCATTCCAAAACCAAGCATATTGCTATTAAATATCACTTTGTCAGAGAATTGGTGTAGGACAAGGAAATCAGATTAGAATATATTCATACAAAAGAGCAGATTGCAGACATTTTCACCAAACCATTACCTAAGGATGCATTTGTGTATCTAAGAGGTAAGTTAGGGGTCATTCCCCTATCCGAGGTTCACTAAATACAGTTTTAGTGATGCATCAACTAGAACATGATTGAAAATCAACCAGTTAATGCAGCATATTCAAGGAATCATTGCATATGAATCAGTACTTGAGGTACATTAATTTACACCGGTATTATGTGAATTGTCTTTGGCATGTGTTGTCAAAGAGGGAGTGTTTGCTATGTCTTTGCTATTACTTCAAGAAATTTTCAATAGTCAGAAGGAAGAATTTTCAGGAAAAAGGAAGTTTGCTGACAGAGGGAAATTTGAATCTAAACCGAGCTAATTCTTTCAAATTTCTTATACTATGACATATTGTGTTGCCATCAATGCCAAAGAGGGAGATTGTTGGAAACAATTGTCTGAAGGAAATTGCTACTCAAATTATGTATTGTCTTTGATGTCACACAATGTCATAGTCCGCAGCAATCAGTTCCTACCGAGCTCAGTCGGTCTGCCAGACAGGAAGATTAGTGCTTACCGAGTCCACTCGGTTATCAAAGAAAATCAGTGTCTACCGAGTCCACTCGGTTATCAAAGGAAAATCAACATTTACCGAGTTCAGTCGGTCATCAAAGGAAATTCAGTGTTTACCGAGTTCAGTCGGTTGTCAAAGAAAAGTTAGCATTTACCGAGTTCAGTCGGTTATCGAAGGTAAAGGATTGTCGATGTTTACCGAGTTCCCTCGGTCTCTGAAAGATTGTAGAAAGTTATGGTCACCAAGCATTGTCGGCCCTTGAAGGATTTTTGCAAATAAAGTTTGCTTAATTCAGCCGACTGTTATACTAAATAATGTCGATTTGACAAATCTAAAATCATATAAATAAAAGGTCAAATGTGAAAAATAAAAAAGAAAAATAGCAGAAGATTTACAGAAGAAAGACAGGAAAGGTGTGTGCGAATTTGTGAAGGATGTTCAGATATCCTTAAGGTGCAGCAGAGATTTATTCGATCAGGAAGGATCACACTTATGCAGAACAGAGATCTGTAATCAGCAAGGCAGTTGCATTATTATACAGGTCATTTTCATTGTTACCTTCTTATCATTGTAACAGTGAATTCTAAATCTCTTAACCGAGTTGGTTTAACAACCATATTGTAAATCCTCTAACAAGGTGACAATTCCATTGAATTGTTTTCAAGACCTCTTACCAGGCCACTCCTAGCAGGGTGATTAAATCCTCTAACAAGGTCACACCTAACAGTGTGTTTTGTAACCTTTTACCGGGTTGGCTTCTAACCGAGCATCACTTCAGAAAAGTGAAAATTAGTATCTAGATACATTGGTGGTTTTTCCCATATTGGGTTTCCACGTTAAATCTTGTGTCTCTTGTGTTCTTAATTGCTATCTTAATCATATTCAAGTGCTGATGAATATCTAAAGATAATTTTGCTAATACTTTCTGCATCTTCAAAGTTACTGCAATCTATTTACCGAGTGCTAAAACAGATAACATTCTTTAAGATATCCTAAGGGATCTGGAAAGAAATAATTTAATAGTGATTTATGGTTGACTGATTCACCCCCCCCCCCCCCCCTCTCAATCATTTCATCCATATTCCATCAGTATCCTCTTGACATTCTCTTATGGTAAGCTTTAAGATGATCAAACGCATGTTGTCTGCACACATCTAGCAATTCAAGTTCTTGCAGTCTAGAGATTCGATAGTCCTCATCCGTGACTAGATGTTTCAGTGACACTCTCAGTGATGGAATCTCTACTTCAACTGGTAAGATTGCTTCTGATCCATAAACTAGTGCAAAAGGAGTTGCACTAGTTGGTGTTCTAATGCTTGTTCTATAAGCCCACAATGTTGGATTGATTTGCAAATGCCAATCCCTTCCTGATTTGTTTACCGTCCTATGCAATATTTTCAGAATATTTTTATTTGATGCCCCAACTTATATGTTACCTTGAGGGTAATAGATTGAGGAATAGTGTTGAGTGATTTTAAACTGAAGACACAGCTCATCGATGTCTTTGTTCTTGAATTGACCCCCATTGTCATTCACAATCGATGAGGGTATGCCATAACGACAAATGATATAATTCAAGATGAACATTGAAACTTGTTTTCCAGTTGCATTGGATAGTGGGACAACCTCCACCCATTTAGTGAAATACTCAGTTGCGGTGATGATATATTTATGTCCACTTGATGAATTGGGGTAAATCTGTCCAACCAAATCAAAGGCCCATTGCTGAAATGGACAATGTGTTATGAAAGGAATCAACTCTCTATCTAGTGCATGTATGAGGTTTTCGTGGATCTGGCATTTCTTACAAGTTTTTGCAAAGTGGATAGCATCTTTCTCCATAGTGGGCCAATAGTATCCAACCCTTAGGAGTTTCTTGGCTAATGAAAAACCATTCGAGTGTGATCCACACACACCTTCATGAACTTTTTTTAATATGCGATTAGACTCTTCATGTTCTAAACACCTAAGAAGCGTGCCATCTAGACTAAGTCTAAACAAGTCATTAGCGATGATTACATAACATGATGTTGTTCTTAGGAGGGATCTCTTTTTGTTTCTAGAATAGCCTTCGGGAATTGTTTGGTCTTTAAGATAGGAGTAGATATGGGCATATTTGGATAACACTTGAGTTTCAAGTACACAAATAATTTGGCATTCAAGAGAATCATAAGTCAAGAAAGGGAGTCCTTCCACCAGGAAGTCATAGTGAAATTGGTGTTCTTCCAATTGTAACATGGATGCTAAAGTAGCCATCGCATCAACTGCTCTATTTTCTGATCTGGGAATTTGCTAAAACGTGATGAAGACAAAGTAGTTTTTCAAGTCATCCACCATTGTCTTGTAAGGCATTAGATTTTCATCCTTAGTCTGATAATCACCATTCACTTGATTGATAATGAGCTGCGAGTCCCCATAGATGTGTAATTCAATGATTTTCCACTCTATTGCAAGCTTGAGCCCATTCACAAGAGCTTTGTATTTTGTTGTATTGTTGGTGCATGGAAAAATCATTTTGTATGCCTTGGGAATCTTATATCCTTGTGGTGTGATGAATAAGCATCCAGCTCTTGATCCTTGTTGTGTGAAGGATCCATCAAAGTACATTTTCCAGGGATGTTCTGTTAAGTGCATGATAGATTCATTTGGAAACTACATGAGTAATGGCATGTCATCAGTCAATGGTGTCTCTGCAAGTTGATCAGGAATCACCTGTCCTTTAATGGCTTTTCTATCCACATATTCAATATCGAATTCACTTAGGATCAGTACCCACTTAGTAAGTCTTTTTGTCAGCATTGCTTTGTTCAATAGGTACTTAAGTGGATCAATTTTAGCCATTAGTTTCACCTTGTGTGCCAACATATAGTGTCTAAGCTTTTGGGATGCAAACACCACTACAAGGCATGCCTTCTCTATCATTGAATAGTTTAGCTCATATGTGATGAAAGTTCTACTGATATAGTATATGGCTCTTTCTTTCTTGGTCTCATCTTCTTGTGCAAGCAATACCCCTAGTGATGTATCTGTGGCTGATATGTAGAGCAACAGAGGTTTTCCATAGATTGGTGCCATCAGAATTGGAGGATTCATTAGATAATTCTTGACTTGGGTAAAATTTTCTTTGCATTTCTCATCCCAAGTGAATGTGGTTCCTTTCCTCATTAACTTTGTAAAGGGTTGTGCTTTATCCCCCAACTGAGATATGAACCTCCTTATGGATTATAGTTTGCCTTGTAAGGTTCTCATTTGACTGATGTTCTTTGGTGGTTTCAGTTCTAGAATAGCTTTTACTTTTGCCGAATCCACTTCAATTCCCTTAGCTAAAACTATGAAGCCTAAGAGTTTTCCAGATGACACGCCAAATGCACACTTCTTAGGATTAAATCTTAATTGGAATTGCTCCATCCTGTCAAAGATTCTCCTCAGATCCTCTATATGTGTAGTCATTATCCTTGATTTTGCCAAAGTGTTGTCAACATAGTCTTCCATGTTCTTGTGGATCATGTCATGGAAGATTGTGGTCATTGTCGTTTGATAAGTGGCACCTGCATTTTTGAGACCAAATGGCATCACATTCCAAAAATATGTTCCCCATGCACAGGTGAATGTCATTTTCTCTTGGTCCTTAGGAGCAATTTTGATCTTATTATATCTTGAAAATCCATCCATTAGGGAATACATCTCATAACGTGTTGTTAAGTCTACAATCATGTCTATGTTTGGAAGTGGAAAATCATCTTTGGGACAACCCTTGTTGAGATCCCTAAAGTCTGTGCATACTCTTATAGATTTGTCTGCCTTAGAAATAGGAACTATGTTGGAGATCCACTCCGCATAATCAATAGCTCTAATGAATCTAGATTTCAATAATTTTTCTTGTTCTGCTTTCACTAGAAATGCCACATGTGGATTCATTTTTCTAAGTTTTTACTTGACAGGTTTTACATTTGGTGAAATAGACAAATGGTGCATAATCAAATCTGTATCCAATCCGGGCATATCTGAGTAAGACCAAGCAAAGTTGATCTTCTTTTCTTTGAAGAAATCAGTGAATTGGATTTTCTCATCTTCTGTCAATGATTCAGCTATATGGACTAACTGAGGAGCTTCTGTTGTTCCCAAATTAATGGGTTGTGTTGGTTCAATCAAAACTGAGGACCTTTCTTGTAAGTGATCTGGGAGGATATCAAGCATCCTATCCTTTGGTGCCTCAAGGAGGTTTTCACCATTGGATACATCTATTTCTTTTTCTCTTTTAGGATATGATACTGCCACTAAGTGGTTTTCACCATTAGACCTTTTGTTCTTTTTGTTTTTATTTTTAAGACCGAGAAACTTGATATCCTCTTCAGTCATGATTTCACCCGTTACGCTGGTGGAAGAATGGAATGGTTCACAAGCATTAAGATAATAGGCTATGGAATAGTCATTGTCAAAGGATAGCAAGCTTGTGTTTGTAGGTTCATCCCAATCTATCAAGTTAGGGTATTTCAAGGACAAAGATTCAACAGGTTCAAGAGACAACACCGCGTTGTTATCACTATTTGTAACTTGCAACACAACACTTCAATAGGATAATAACATCACTTATTATAAAAACATGAGCATTCAATTGAAGAAATTAACAAGCAAAAGTATCCTATTGCTCTCTATTTAGTGAGTATGAAATAAGGGGTTAGTTTGCTCTCAGATTTAACCCTTAAATAGTGACAATCTACACTAAAATGAGAGATTTAAGAGTAAATGCATGAAACCAAAGTTCTTTCCATTTTAACCAAATTGAAGTGTTCTTTAACTAAGCGTGAAAAACATGGAAACATCTATCAAATTAAGACATTAGTGAGCAAATTCTCCAAGCATGAGAGTTCAATAATCATGGATTATGAAGCCTCACAATTCAAGCATGTAGAATAAGTCTAAATATCCAAATGAGCTAAGTTCAAAGCATTGAGAAGACAAATTAGAATAATGTAGAAGAAACAAGAAGCCTTTGAAAATTCTATTTCATAGAAGATTGAAGGAATTCAATGGTTGAGATGCATCTGTGAGGAGTGATTGAGATGCATCTTGGCTTGATCATTGATCCTTGTGCAAGCCTCTTAATCATTGGAGTGTGTTGTGTTTGTTTGATTTAGGAGGTATTTATGATTTTCTTTTAATTAATAACTCTAGCCATGCATTTGCTGGGATTGAATTAATTAAATAGGCCTAGAGTTAATTGTCTTGATTTTGCTTGAAACCTTAGTGATAAATGCTTGATTTAGGATTTGATGGAGTTTATTGAATTTTTGGGATTTATGCTAATGATCGGGAATCAAATTAACATAATCAAGGCTATATGTCAAATTAAGGGCAAATAGGGCCTTAGGTTCTATTAGCCCAATTTTAGGTGATTACATTCTTTGAATTGCTTTGCGAACAACACATGGATTCAAAGAACATCTGATTCAAAGCGTGATCCAGGAGATTTATAGAGAAGCGAGAACCACTCTGAAATATTTATAGAGTAGTAACCAGAACTACTCTGAATTTGAGAATTTTGAGCTTGATCGAATGAGATCCTACTTGATTTAAAAAGCTATCAATTCTGAACTTGATTGAACACTAATTGACATTACCAATTCTGAGCTTGATTGAATGAAGACCGATAAAATAATTCCAAGCTTGATTGAACGAAATTCTACTTGATTTAGAAACTATCAATTCTGAACTTGATTGGACAAGAATTGACAATATCGACTCCAAGCTTGATTGAACGAAGGTTGATATGAGATTTTGAAAAGAATTTTCAATTAAAATTAACAGCCTCAGCTTGATTGAAGAGAGTTGTTGTTCCCACGGTCTTAAAGAATTTGATTCAAAGATTTTGATCTTGGTTATTCATGTTTGTTTGTTCGGGTGTTACTATATGAGTAGTGCTAGGTGTAGTACTGTATAAAGGATTGATTCTTGAACTCTCTCCTGTTTCCAATTTGAATATGGGTACTTCTTCTGAGAATGGGTTTGTTTCCAAATTGTAAGTTTTGTGCCTTGTAACAACCATGAAATCTGGATTGAGGAACTAATGAGTGTCTTGTGTTTAAAAGTGGGTTTGATTGTTTGCAATGTCTGATTGCGAATCCAAGGATGCAAGAGTGGGTTTGAAATGTCATTTTATGGATCCAACGTCAAATGGGGTTAGAAAGTCCTGCTTATGAGTTGGGAACCAATGTGCAAATGGGTCTAATAGTGTGAAAGTTTCTATGTCAAAGGGTGTCAAAGTGCCTTGTTTATGAGCTAAGAACTTGGTTGTAGTTGATTGGATAAACTGACTTCACAATTGGACAATGCGGATTTGGACCATGCAAGGTGACAAGACGTTCTCAAAGATGACTCTTTATGGGTACCAGATGACTATGTTTTGACAATAGGAACTTACTAATGAGCCAAATGGGTATCTAAAAATGTGAATTTTTTTCTTCTAGAATGTACGAAAGTACTCTCTGCCCCAGATGTGATCCTAAACAATGATTGGTAAACAAACTGGAACCCCGGATGTGACGCAAGAAATACCATATGCGACCTAGGAAATGGAATGTGCACCAGATGTGACTTGGGAAATGGTGTGACTACCAGATGTGACCCAGATTTGAATTGATGCGATCCGGGATGCGGGATACGACTTAGGAATACCGGATGCGATCTTATGATGATAGGGAATTTACAATTTTAGTGTTTCTCAAAAAATGTGTCATGTCTGTCAGATTCCAGTGAGTGTTAGGTGTTTGTAAATGCTTGTAAATGTTGTGTGCTTGTTCATTTGGGGTGAATTAACTGAATTTGTATTTAGAACACATCAAGCAAATGTTTTAATCAGACACACCTAACCTGCCTTATACTAGGTAGAGATTGAAACCACTTGTTCACTGACTTAGGAACACACCCAAAGACTCTTCAGAATATCATAGTCCAATACCATGCAATGGATATTGGAAACCATATTTGCCAAGTGTTAACGTCGATGGGGGCTCGATATGGTAAATTTCTTGGGGCAATTACTATTTGCCTCACACAAGTGATAACAACCTTTCGGGGGAGATCTAGGTGGCATCTAACATAGAGCTTTTAATGAAGGCATCTGTTCACAACCATCTCCCATAGTCCCGCAAGCAGGATTGAGGTTGTTAACCCTATAGGAACTTGAAAGTGTGTAGTCTCAAAAAGTGAGATTTAAGTGGCTCCGGTCTACATGAAATCCAAGTCAGTCATTGGGATTGATCATCAATCTCCCAAGACAAGATAGATCATGTCTTCCAAGGCTTTAGCTTCAAGGAAGAGTCAAATTTTATAGTGGGGTGGAAGAGTCGGTGAAAGACTTCTCCCCACTTGGGTCATTCTCAGGAGATTTTTTCCTCAACCGACAAGCCCTCTAAAGGTATACAATAAAGCAAATGGATAAATGATAGTAAGCTCTGGATTTCTGGTTCTCCATGAAGGAGAAGAGCATAATATCCTAACTTATACCACAAATCCCAAACACATCATGCATATTTAAGATTCAATTACTCCAATTTGATGTCAAATAAAAAGCCAATGTTTGAGTTTATGGTTTTCCCCCAAGGGGAAAAGAGCATAATCCTCTAGCTGATTTGCAACTTGATCTCAAATTTTTTAAGATTCCTAGAAAAATCAAGCATAATTTTTTTGTGTCGAATTTGCTTTAGAGGCAACCTGCATGACAAGTATTAGTAATCTTTTGTTTTTGGTCTTGGGCAAACGTCCTACAAACAACTGTTAGACTTTCAAAATCAATCAACAACATCAAGTTCACCCATTAGCTTGTTAGCTTGTTAGAAATCCCAAAATCCAAAAGATAATGCCTTAAGGAAAATCACATATGTAATTGCTAGCATTCATTCCTTAATTTAATTCCAAAATATAAGCCAATTTTTGAGTTTCTATTTCTACCTCGAGGGGAAAAGAGCATATTCATCTGATTGGTTTACAAGGTGAAATCAAATTGTCATTAAGTGCTCAAAACAAAAACATAAAGTTCATTTTATCCTCAAAGCAAATCAAAGACAATTGTTAGCATTTGGGTCTTTGTTCCTGAACCTGCAAACCACAGTCAAGCTGCTAAAAACTAGAGAAATCAACAATTAAATTTGTTAGCCGTCAGAAAACCCAATAATGCAATAAAAATCCCCATATGCGATCCTAGATTTTCCCCCCAATTTCCATAAATGATGACATTTCCCAAATGCGACTGGATTTCCCTAATGCAACCCAGATCAGAAGATGTGATCCTAGATTTAAATAGATGCGACCTAGTTACTGGACATGATCCGCAGATCTGGGATGCGATCCAATAAATACTGTATGCGACTGATCTTCCCAGATATGATCTTCTAATAGAAAACTACATGGCAATAGTTTGTTAGAAATGCAAGAAAATTAGAAAATCCATGGCTCAGCCCCATGATGGGTGCCAGAAATGTGTGTGTGAGTTTGTGGCCTGAAACACAACACTTCAATAGGATAATAACATCACTTGTTAGAGAAATATAAGCATTCAATTGAAGAAACTAATAAGCAAAAGCATCCTATTGCTCTCTAGTTAGTGTGAGTATGAAATAAGGGGTTACTTTGCTCTCAGATTTAACCCTTAAATAGTGACAATCTACACTAAAATGAGAGATTCAAGAGTACATGCATAAAACCAAAGTTCTTTCCATATTAACCAAGTTGAAGTGTTCTTTAACTAAGCATGAAACTAGGCATGAAAAACATGGAAACATCTATCAAATTAAGACATTAGTGAGCAAATTCTCCAAGCATGAGAGTTCAATAATCATGGATTATGAAGCCTCACAATTCAAGCATGTAGAATAAGTCTAAATATCCAAATGAGCTAGAGTTCAAAGCATTGAGAAGATAAATTAGAAGCATGTAGAAGCCACAAGAAGCCTTTGAAAATTCTATTTTATAGAAGATTGAAGGAATTCAACGATTGAGATGCATCTGTGAGGAGTGGTTGAGATGCATCTTGGCTTGATCCTTGATCCATGTGAAAGCCTCTTAATCATTGGAGTGTGTTTGTTATGTTTGTTTGATTTAGGAGGTATTTATGCTTTTCTTTTAATTAATAACTCTAGCCATGCATTTGGTGGGATTGAATTAATTAAATAGGCCTAGAGTTAATTGTCTTGATTTTGCTTGAAACCTTAGTGGTAAATGCTTGATTTAGGATTTGATGGAGTTTATTGAATTTTTGGGATTTATGCTAATGATCGAGAATCAAATTAACATAATCAAGGTTATATGCTGAATTAAGGGCAAATAGGGCCGTAGGTTCTATTAGCCTAGTTTTAGGTGATTACACCACCATATTCAAATTCACAACTATCATGTTCATCACATCAATATGTCTTCATGCATTCATTTTTGTCAATGCAAAGTTGGCATTGTACATTTTTAGCAAGGTATATAACCCTCATTTTATCTTTTAATATCATCTCATTATTATTGATTAGTATATTCACATTGAATTATTATTATATGTATCATATATTATAATGCCATTTCAACTTGTATATATTTATTGTACTTTCATCATTTGCGGAGAAATAAAAGTTTAAGTGGGGGGTGTTGTGTCATGCCATTTGTGTAAAAGTACCTATCTATCTTTTGTGTGACTGAGAAAATTGTAATATTTTAACTTACATGTCATCATGCCACAATATGTCTAAGATTTGAGTTGATATCTTGTACATTCCTACTTAATGAGTTGTAATGTTAATTATTATGTGAAATTAAACTCGCATGTGTAAAGTTTTGAGTTGTGTTTTTTGCATAAATTAAAGAATTAAACTAATCAGTCACATTACACTTAGTCCTTCACAGTATGTCCAAAAATCACAAGTTCATCTATAGATTAGGAGATTTTATGTTGTAAAAGAGGTATAGTGTGGAAGATATACACAAAAGAATTAGGGAATCTTGTTTAAATTTTTTAGGGAAGGAAGAGATTGTTCAAAAAAATGGAAGAAGCCATGGGTAGTGACCCTATTCATAGAAAGCCTACATATCATACACTAGTTCTTAGAGATACAAATAATTTACCCTTGTTTGAGAAAGCTAGGTGGATTTGTCTCTTCCTTCAGTTAACTAAATTTGATCATTTAATCACAAGGAAATTTATAACAATTTTTGTTAACAATGAGGCAATTATTAAAGGGCTCTGAGTCGATGCATATGAGGTTGTAATTATAGAGTTTTTCAGCCTTCCTAGAACTATGGAGGATTACCCATCCTCACTATATGCAGATTCTACTAGAAGGAAATTCACACAGCTGGGAAAAGAATTTGAGTCCACAAGCTAGGGTACATAACATTTGTCTCTACCACAACTTTGGAGGGAGATTGCAATTCATATTATTAGGTATTTAACATGCAAAGGCCAAAATTGTCTATTATACATGTACCATCTCAAGTTAATGAGTCAATTGCGACAAAATAGATTGGTCAATGTGCCTAACTGTCTTCATAATATGTTAACTTGGATGGCTACAAAATATAGAAAGAAAGGCACCCAATCTTCTTATATGTATGATTGTTTAGTTATGTTGCTAGTAAAATGTAGTCTTGATATCCAATATCGTAATGTCTCCTGGCATGAATTTAGAGAGTGGGATGATTTTCTTAGTAGACTCCTCAAGAATGTACCTCATGAGGAAATAATAAATGAGGAAAATGAATGAGCTAGTGATGCATTATAAAATGAACTAAATTCATTGAAATCTCCTATTGTAGAGGAAATTGCCTGTGATAATATGGATATAGAAGAGGATTTGGAAAGGAAATTTAAAACCCTTAAGAAAAAGTTATTTGCAGCTACTGTGGAGGTGCTTGCAGCCTCAAAAAAACAAGGTTTTGAATCCTCACCAAAACTAGAGACATCCTCACTTAAGTTTCATTTGAGAAAATAGAAGGACTTTATTCCCTCTTCATCCTTTGGTAGAAGGACCAAGAAGCAAGGGCATGAACCCTCTAAAGGAAAAACACTCTAAATCTAAGCAAAGGGAGATAAGAGTTAAAGAGGAAGAGGCAAGAGTTGAAGAATAGGAACATGAGGAACCCAAATAGAGTGAAGAGAGTCCAAGAAAGAATAAATTGGGGAACAAGGTCACGTGGAGGAAAAAATTGAAGAACCCCTAATTAGGGAAACACCAAGACCCAAAAAAGGAAGAGTTTTTCCAAAAAAATGAAAATTTATGAGAGACATTTACGACACCTTAGTAAATAGAGTGAACTATCTAAGTCCTCAAGATATATTTTCACAAATGAAGATATGGATTCTGAATGAGAACATTAGTTCAAAGGAAATAGAGATCAAGAAGAGCAAATATAGGAAGAAACAAGGCATAAATAATTTGAATAATTAGATAAGGAAGAACTAGAGAAAGAGAAACTTGAAGAATTACATAAATACGATGAATCATATAATATTGATTTTGGGTTGGTACAAGACATGAAAAATAGAGAAGAATAATAGGTTGGGAAAAATCCAACCTTGGACTCTATTACACCTTTAATTTTTCCCATCAAATTGGAGCCAACACTTGGTAAGAAGCCAGAGTATATCATTATAGATGACCATGCTAACAATTAATTGTAGGCAACATTACATAAAATCAAAATTCTAGAGGAATAGTTAGAACTATCACGAGCAAAGAAAATGAACTTGCTAAGCATTTGAAAGATTTGAAAACTCACATTAAAACAAAATTTAATAAAAAGTAGGTTAGGAAAGAGAGCATTGCAGAAGAAGAGGTTGGCATGCAACCATCATCCATTCTTACAATAGTAACCCTTGGCATGGTGATATGGTGGTTACAATTGAAGTTCATATGGCATAAGGAGAAATGGGCTTAAAAAAGTAAAAACTTTAGCTTTCTCACAATATGAAACTAGAAGAAAAGGAGGAGATAAATAAATAAAAATCCCTTTTCATTAGTCACTTTGAAGTCCTTTCTCATCTATTTTTTCAAGGCACCATAGGAAATGCAAGATCAACTATGTGAATTCTACATGCATAATTTAGTTGTGCCATATAGTTCTAGCTAGAATCCTTTGTTCCATGTAGGGGATGTATAGATAAGAGCTTTGATCTCTTATCTTAAAAATGAAAAAGAAAGGGGAGAGTTAGCACAAACCTACAAGGAATGCGAGAAGAGTCACCCATTATACATTAGGGAAGAAGGTGAGAAAATAGAATAAATCATTGATGAATGGGTAGATATGATGTGTAAAGGCAGAGTTGCATAAATAATTAACCAATGTTGGTTACAAGACTATAGTTGAATCAAAGAATTGTTTGTTGTATAGGGGAAATAAATTAAGAATGCATATCAGGAAAAGTGGTCTCAACTTACCCAAGCATGTAAGAAGGAACCCCACTCCATCTATAATTGTATTGCAATGAATTCACAAGTAGACAAGCATATACGTACAATAGTGAATACTTAAAATAGTTGGCTCCCATTGAAGTTTCAACCACCGCTCCTTTATTTATTGCCACACTGGTTAGTTGGAAAATTATTGGACTTTGCTAAAAATCATGAAAGGTGGGAGGAAATTAAAGGTAGAAAAGGATTTTATATGAAAAAGGGTATAGGTGTCACCTAGGCTATATATTATAGGCTTGATATTATGTATTATAATAGTAGGCTTTCTTAAGGACAAGTAGGAGTTTAAGTGGGGACTACGATGAATCCATAATCAGTGTCTTTTTGGAGTATTTTGGGCCTAGTTTCATGATACATTATTAAAATTCCTAAGACTTGGCTATACTTGAACATATTATGATGTATCTATCATGGTTATTATATGCATAATAAAATGCTACATATTATCTTTATAACTCTATGTGAAGTAGTGATCCATTCTAATTTATATGATATTTTGGTTAATTTGATGTGTTTACATATCTCCTTTTGTATGAGCTAACTTGCATCCCTAGAGCGTGAAAAGTTGAAGTCTTACATGATGGACCAATTACTATGTGGCTATGAAAAGTTGAAGCCTTAGATGATGGACCAATTGCTGCTACAAAGGAAGACATAGTCAAATCTTGAACCCACTATTTCCTCACATAGTTTAGGCTGAGATTTTGCAACCAGTGATGACTATATAATTAGGAGAAAAATTCCTAGACCTATACAACTGAATCTCTCATGATGCATGATCAAATATCATTAAGTTCTCCATATTTATAGTTCTATCTTAGTAGTTTTCTCTTGGAGGATAAGTTTATCTCTTTTTGAGAAATAAAAAGTGTAATAAAGCTTTAAAGATTCTATTAATATTGCTCAAATATTTCTCCTATAAAAGTGGGGAGCTCTCACATGCAATATTTAGTTGGACATAGAATATAGTGTTAGATCTTATGCTAGATTTCAATTAGTGTTCTAGTTTACTATTATTGTACTCCCTATTATGATGAATACAAGTGGATGGTGACTTTCAGTTAAAGAAGTATTGTATTGATCTGAGGTTACAAATCCTCAAGCAAGGGCCACTTGAGGTGACATAACTCTATATTAGAATAGATTAATTAGTTGTATTTTATTTCTAATAGCATAATTGTTCAATTAGTATAGTTCATTCTTATTAATCTCATATTTGACGCAACACATGGTTAAGTTAGCAATTTTCAATTAGTTCATTGCATGATTAACATAGTGCATAACTAGTTGAGTTAAGATTTTGGTAATAGTTTTTTGTTAAGAAATTGTTTTTGGTTAAGTTGTTGCATAAATTGATTATGTTACACACAACCACAATATCTCATCCATAGCCAAAGCTATGTAAATTATAACTATTGTAGAATGTTATTAATGTACTTTCTTTTCATTTCATTTCAATTATGTGTTTTGGTAGATGCTAGATTAAATTTGCTACACATACAGTGTAGGTATCATCCAAGAAAATATGCCCTTGGTCGATAATTAATTGAGTTTCTATTAGTATGAGAGGTTACTTGATAGAATATTATTTGCTTCATTAAGATAGTGTAATTAGTTATCTACACTTACTAATCATCCATAATCATCCTTAATAGAAACCAATTAGTATGATTGGATAAGTTTTGGTTGCAAAGCTATACTAGAGATGGTGTACTTGTCAAGATCAAGATTGGACTAAAATTATTACCCAGAAGTACTTTAGGGGAGTTAATAGTGCAAATGTGCCCATATGCAATCTACTAGGGAAGGCTTCCATGATTTGGGACACTCTTAAAGTGGAGAAAAAAATCATCAAAGAGGATCTTTTTTTGATATGCAGTAGGGTTATTGATTCTCTTTTATGGCATGATTCTTATGATGGCCATCCCCTGATTATTTCTTAATTTCCTCATCTTCAACATCTTTACAATTGTTTGAGTGAGGCTTGTTGGAATATGGTGGCAAATTTTAAGACCACCAAACTATTTTAGCAAAATGTGATATGACTATACCTATAGATTCTAGTGATTTGACTCTAGTAAAGAATTTGAATTTAGTCAGCAATGACATGGATTTATCTTCCAAAAGGAGATTGAGACATACTAAACAAAATATTCATAGAGAAGGTAGGTGGCTCCCTCTTGTCGAGGGAGTTCTGAAAGTTAATATTGATGGGTATTCCAGAGATAATCTTGGACATGCGGGAATTGGTGGAGTTGGTAGGGAAAATGATGGTAGTATTGTGTTCCTTTTCTCCACTTACAAAGTGTATCATTCTAATAATTTTATGGAGGCCCTAGCTATTTTGAATGCTATTGAGAAAGGATAATCAGTTGGTTGTAGAATGATTATTTGTGAGTTTGATTTACAAATCATAGTTGATATATTGAATGAACTTTAGTTGGATGAAGTTTCTTAGTAGTTAGCTTTGGTGACTAAGAAAATCATGAATCTCTATAGCTCCTTGGAGTACATTTGGTTTTTCCATATTCCTAAGGAGTAGAATAACGTGGTTGATTTCTTGGCTAAGTGGGCTTTTGAGTGCTTAGAGGGATGGGATGTTGATGATTGGAGGCTTTACCTCTAGATTATTTAGAGGCTTTGGTGAAGTTAATCATTGATGATAGAAATTTTTCGTTGTTCCTTTTAGATATGTTCCCTTGGGAACTCTCTTTGTTTTCCTATTTTGAGGGCTTTCATGGGCCTGAGGCCCTTTCCTCTATATTGTTTGGTTTCTCTTGAATAAATTTTTACCCCCTTTCTTTATAAAAAAAATGATGTTATGCTAGCTGATATAAATGTTTTAACTATAAAAAATGGAAGCGCTAACTATTAGGATTAATTGCCAAGCTTTGCAAGCTCACTACCTTAGGACACCTCCCCGAATCGAGGATGATTGTTAAAATATAGGATGTCTACATGACGTGATTTCATCTTGTATAGATAGAGTGGGGAGGACAATATAGGAAAACCAACTCAATAACTAAAATAATAGAAAGTAACTAATGTAATACCTGAAAGCAACAATGAGTTATTCCACCTCCTCCTCCTACAAAACTTGCACACACAGGAATAATGAAATTACTGGGGGCTACTTTGAGACTTTCCTCAGTCAAGTCCTTGTTGTGGTATTTCCATCTCCACAGTAACCAGATATATGAGACACACAATGATAGATAACCATGAGATAATAGACAATGATACTAGAAATAACAAGATTATTAAACTATGATGAAGAGACCATAATATGCTAAGAAAAACAAAATGGAATGGAAAGAGAAACTCCCCTTCAAAACCACTAAGCTAAATCTTGATAAAGAGAAAGTGAGGTAACATTGTAGTCAAAGCCAAGATTTTGTAACAAACAAGAAGGTTGTATGCAAGCTATATCAATACAATAACAAGCTCAAGAGAGTGCAAGGATTCTGCTAATAAGAATGTTCAAGGAGTGAAATGTGGTCAAGAGAGTTTGCAATTATTAAGAGAGGTAAAATGAGTTTAAAATTGGAGTTTTAAGTTGGCAGATGGATTCTCCATATCGGTGGTTGGTAGTAGGAGGAATTACACTCTAGGGATGACAATTTACATAACATCTCAACAACTAACTACAAGTCTTAGATTTGTGGGACAAGTGTGCACTGCACAAACATCTTTGCGGTGTGCACGCATCTTGTGCCAACCAGGATACATGGTCAAGAATCTTGGCAAAAAAGGACAAGGGAGATGGAGGGACATGGAGGCTTACATAGTTGTTTTTTTTGGCCAAGGTAGTAGCATCACATAATTGTAAATTATAGTGGGTAGAAGTTTATGACACTACACTTGATGAACAACCTATGAAGACAGTAAAGATGTGATGATAGAATACTCAATATGAAACCAAAGAGGAAGTGAAGATCCTCAAATATGTCCCTAATCTCTTAAATGTGTGGATCAAAAAATGACCCTACAATATATGGCAAGAAGTTACCTTACAAAGCTAGAAGTGGAAGTGAAAAATGAATTTGTTGATGTAAACTTATCTCTCAAGTAGGCAATGGTGTCTCAATGTGAGGAGTGGGAACATGAATATGATTCTCTAATCCATCATGACATACAAGACCTATTATATACTTAAGCTCATCTAAAGTATAATCGTAAAAGGGTATGAAATTTGCATGTGCAAGGGAAATAATACATTCTACTATAAGATCCTTTGGGAATGGAGAAATACGAGGGTATCTATGCATCTCTCAAAGTCTAATCCAAAGTGAACATGACATTAAAGGTATGATATAGAACACATGGTGTCATAATAAACACTATAACAAACCACACCTACAACATGGTCTATGATATTATCCCAAGATGATATAACT
This sequence comes from Chamaecyparis obtusa, assembly GCA_027943335.1. Lineage (NCBI taxonomy): Eukaryota > Viridiplantae > Streptophyta > Pinopsida > Cupressales > Cupressaceae > Chamaecyparis > Chamaecyparis obtusa. The sequence continues at coordinate 2,097,674 of BSBK01002615.1, read as the reverse complement.
CTTGGAGTCACTAGTGAAAGTATGAGTCCATATAGATAAGGCAAAATATGATCTAGCCACTTGAGATGTGTCACGATGCCATGTTGTTAGGGCTTGTAATTACCCTTTCTAGTTTAAAAATAGAAGTGTAAACTAAAAAACCCATGATACCTCCTCAAGTGAAATTATCAAAGCCCAAAAAACTAAAAATACAAATCTTTCCAACGAATAGCTCCACTCCAAGTGCCAAAACATCCAAGTAATTGTTTAGATAGTGAAAACACAAAAATATAAAGAAAATGTAGTTAAGGAAAATATTGGAAATGAGTAGTAGATTTGGATAGAGGACTTTGAGTTCTTTTCGATGATGTTTGGTTTTTGAAAAGTAGAGTCCCAATGTGCAAGATATGGCCAAAGAAGTGTAAAGATGAAGGTTGAATTGGGATGCCTAGTACACAAATTTGGTGTGGAATCTAAAAAAACCACCTATAGATTTGGACTAGTGGCAAACATAGCTTTTTGATGATATCTAGTTTGCATAGTTATTAGCCCATATGCTCAAGTTATGGCCAAAAAATCAAAAGTAGGTCAAAAACCAAATTCAAGGGCTCAAAGGGGTGCTGGCATGCAATCCATATTGTTGATATCAATATGACATCATGATAACATTAGTGAATATTCATAGAATCTTCTCTCATAGGAAAAAAGTTACTTATCAAATAAATATAGCCAAAATATTCTCTACAATGGATGGAATACACTCAAGAATCAAAAGATTTTGATGGAATCTTGGGTAGTAGTAGAGGGAATATTCCCTTTGCTAACATCAATGTTGCACATGTGTATGTAGTGTTGATATCACCCTATGGGTGCCTATGCATGAAAGTTTGTATGGATAGGGGGCTTTTGCAAGAAAAAATTTGCTGCAAAACTTTTTTATCAAAAAAGTTTTGGGAATTTTTTAAATTTTTTTTACCCCTTAATGAATTTATTTTGTCGTGCGCTACCTACATTGATTATTGTGTAGTATGGTGTGGTATGTATGGATCCATATAGACTATATGTATGTATTTCAAAGTGCATGACCCAACCCCCAAAATATTCTCATGATTTGCCAATACCCAATTTTGACACTTTCACAAATAATTTTAGGGTTTTTGGATCTTCTAATAGCAATAGCGATGCTTGTTTCACTCCATGATGCCCAATTTTTTTTCTAACCCCTAGATTCCACCTCAATTTATATGTCATTAGCCAAATTAAACTAAAATTTCAACTACTCATCTTTTGACAAAATGACAGTGGATCTATAGAGTTTTGACATGTAGTGAACTCGATGGAAACCTTCATTTAAACCCAACAGTGTAGAAAAATTTATTGAGGTTTAATTTATCGAGGATGTGAATAAAAAATTAATAAATATTTCTCAGATATCATGTATGAGTTGATGATGACATCAATCCAAAATACATGAATCATCTGCAAGAACACCACTTGTCACAAAGAGAAGATCAAGAAGCAAACTAATTTTCACAACTTGAGAATTCTACATTGATTGCACAATCATGAATTGGGAATACATTGAGCTTAAATGACATAATTTTGAATGCATAGCTGAATTATTTTTATATAATGCAAGAGCCCTAAAATTAAGGAAAAATCTAACTCAAACTAAAAAATCAAACTAGAGCTAGATTTACAAACTAAGGTGTATTATGCAAGCTATAAGTGCATAATACACAAATTGGAGACCAACTAGATTGAACTAAAGTAAATTAGGATCAACTAAGTGAACGTAAGCAAGGCACACATGGGAAAATTGTTCTCAACTATGCATGAGAATTTATGAGAATATTCTCGAGCATGTGCACAATTATGAAATACAACATATGCAAATGTACATGGTGCAACAACTATATGTATGAATAACATATATGCATTCTCTAATAGATCACAACATTGGAAGGATATTGTGAATAATTGTAGAAACAAGACAGCTTTATGGAAGACCTAATGGTTGATTTTGGTTGGTTTTATGACAATGATTCGATCTATTCTTTCAACACTCCCTGTCTATGTAATGTCCTACCTTCAAATTACATGTAAAATTGAAGCAAATCCAGATAGTTTTTTCAAGGAATTTCTTTGGGATGGTGCTAAAGAGGAAAGTAAAATTTTGCTAGTCCACTGGGACACAAATTGTCTACCAAATGAGGTTGGGGTGCTAGCTTGAGAAAGATGAAAAAAGAAATTGGCCCTCGGGGCAAAATTATCATGAAAAATGTATAAGGAACCGAATAGACTCTAGAGCAAAATCTTCCAACAAAAATATTTGGATTGTCCCAAACTTGATAATTATTAAAATGATGAATTCAAAGGGGGATCTACAATTTGGAGATTCTTATGAAATCATCATAACCTTAATATTGATCACCTTACATTGAAGGTCAATAATGGAGAACTTTGAAAGTTTTGGACATAATCATGGAATGGTTACAAATTGCTAGCGAATATTGAGGAGCAAAGAGATTATGTAGGTAATATTTCTAAATTAGTGGGTTTGAAAGTAAGGGATTGAATCTAAAAGGATCAAAGAATCATTACAAGCCATTGCTCTTGGATAGATTTCAATTCTCTACTTATTCTAGAGGATGTGAAGCAAACTCAAAGTGGAACTATGTCAAAGAACCGTGGTGATTATAAGGGCAAAGAATGAAGTGGTTTGTTGTGGGGCACAATTTGGAGAAACATAGTAAAAATTGGGTATCAAAAAAATGAAATGCAAAGAGATTAGATTTTGCCTAAGGTTTTTTTTTGTCACCCATCAATTTTGCCCAAGGCAAAAGATTTTATTTGGATAATTACTTACAACAAACCAATGACATATGATGGACTATCAGGGACCAAATAGATGTGTTCTGTGTTAGAAGACAATGAAACTATAAATAATCTATTGGTGAGATGTGAGTTTAAAGTGAGAGTTTGGAACTTGATGCGAGATTCATTAGGTTATATGGGACCTAGAGAGAAGGACATCAGAGGTTTGGTGAATAGTTGGCTGAGGGGAAAGAAGAATGCACTATGGGAAGACTTATGATTGTGGCTCCATCTATGGTGGTATGACATATCTGGAATGCTAGAAATCATCAGATTCTCAAAGAATTAAGTATGGATGTAGAATTGCTAATCTTGAACATTAAGAAAATCTTGATTGAACTTTTAAACATTAAATGCAAAATCAAATCAGGTACAATTTTCAAAAAATGGGATGAAGATATATGAAGGAAATGAAGTGAGTTAAATAGGCCAAGTAGACCCTCGAAGGAGAAAGAAAAATTGAGGAAAGAGGTGAGGTGGTGTGGTTCGGTGAATGAAAGATTCAAAATGATTTTTTATGCTATTACCAATGGAAATCTAGGCTCATGTGGGGTTAGTTGTATTATTTAGGATGTTGTTGGGTGTTGTGTGTGGGCTACTTCATGTAAGTTAGGTTTGACAACAAATAATGAAGTAGAAATGAAAGCTTTGGCTCTTGATTTAGGGGTATGCAAAAAAAATAAAATTTGTGACATAGAAGGTGACTCCTTATTGTGCATTAGAGTAATTATAAAGCACAACTCTTAACTGGAAACTAAAAGGATGGATTCAAGTTATTTCAAAGATTTTACAATTTCACACGTATATCGAGAAGGCAATGGGGCTTCTAATCTATTAGTAAATCATAGTGTTTCTCAAGAAGAAGAAGTGGTGATTGACTCAAATCTAGATTGATGGAATGCGTTGACTCATTTGCTAATAAAAGACAAGCCCATGGAGGATAATTGAAACAATTATCATATGGGTGGTGATAACTCGAACTTGAAATATTAGGTGGTTTAGAAGCATTGTGGTTTCCAAGTATAAATCTAATAAAGTGGATCATGGTTCTAACAAGCCCTCTGTAATTTGACAAAAATGTTACACTATCACAAGGGAAAGTGTTGCTTTTTTTCTCGGCACTGTAATGGTTAGGATTTTTAGGTATTTCAATACTATGATCAAACAATGGGAACCTAAATAGCTGGTGTTTTTATAGAATATAAGTTGTCCAAAGATCATGACAAATTTGTTATCCAATGAATACAAAACACATGGTACAATTTATTTGATAAAGTCTTGACATGACACATCACTGTCCTAGGGGAGAGGACCCAGTACCTTAATGCATTCTAATGGTTGTGATAGGAATTGTTGATTTAATATCCACACTTCTTGATTTAATGTCCAATTTTTTGAGAACACTGCACCAATAGTTGTAACTTTAAAGTTGTTTTTTTTATGATGACTACCCATAATTGAATGAAATGTACCCTTGTAAAAAACAACCAATAATGTGATGCCACATTAACTACACAGGTAGTGTGTCCCTTTTGCACGACCATTGGTCTCACTTTTTTTTGGGCTATTTTGGACACCTTGGCAAAAAACATGTTGATGTGGCATCATATTTGATGACATGGCCTTGAAACCTTAGTTATTAGCATGGGACTTATCAAGTAAGCTACTATAAAAAATTGGCAATGATTCCCACATAAGATTTTGAGAAGCACGAAGTTAAGGTGCTCAACTACTAGGTCTTCTCTCCTACTTAGTTTACAAAAAAGGTAAAAAAAATTTCATAGATCGAACAATGGTTGGCTATGTCCCAAGGAAAATAATGTGAACACAGTTTGGGAGATAGTGGAAAAGACTCCAATGATGCCAAATATGGAGGTAATGATGAGGTTTTTATTTGGATGCTAGTAAATAGAAGATAAAGATTTAGAAAGCTTTGAACTTATACAAGGAAATGAGTTGATAAGAAAAGCAAACTTGGAGGAATTTATGAGTTTTGTAAGTTCCAATCTAGGTAAACTAGTAGGGCAAGTTCCCATGTTGTTGCTTAGCTTATTTTTGCTAGCAACAATTGTTCAACTTTTTGAGGCACAATTTGTGGAGCTAATAGCCCCATGGATAGAACATTTGCTGATTTTTAAATTAAACTTTTAGTTATATTTCTTGCAAATAATATTGAATGCAAAATTATAGGCAAATAAAATGGAGATGAAGAAACATGGTAAAGACACATGCCCCCCTTTTTTTCAAGGCTCATTTACAAGTTTTAAGTAGTAGTTGCTCCACTAAAATAGCAAAAGACTCCAAATTATCCTTTCTCTACACTTAAAAAATTGCATGGGAACACTTTGCTGCTTAAAATTAAGCAGGAATGACACTTAAGCAGATGCATGGGGACATGGGATTAGACGCTAAGATTGATAGGGTTTTCAAACACATGTTGGCTTTGGACACTTTTACCACTAAAACTTTCTTTACGTGGAAATTTAATTTTTCTATTTTGTCAAAATAGAGGGCTAACCCCTTCAAGTGCTTACTACAAGAATAATATTTATAAAAACATATGATTTTTAAAAATAATTATGCTACACTACTACATACAAGAATATCTTTACTTATATAAAAATAAAAATTTAAAATAAGAACAACTTTAATAATTGTAATTGCTTTATACTTAAAAACTAAAATTATATAAAAAGATATATGACAATTTATATATATTAAATTTTTTATATTTCTATGCTTATAATCAACTATATAAGTATAAAATAATTACAAGGAAACAAAAATATTTATCTACTTGTAATATATTATCCAATAAAAATATATATGTGTGAGATAATAGAAAAATATTTTAAAAAGTTATTTAAAATCATCTGTATGACAAAGCTAATGAAAAGAATTTGGAAATTGAGAATGGTTAATAATGTTGCTTTTGGTCCCGTAGAAATAAAGATACCTATGTCTATTATAATTATATTTCCAAATATCTACAAATAACATATATTTTAACCAATAGAATATAAATACAATTAATATATTAAATCCAAAAACTTGAATACCTTAAATATTTTTAGAAACCCTATATTTAATCTATAAAATTGCATACCTCCGTGCAAAAATATAATATTTATTTCTCTTTTTATATGAATACTTTTTATACCTACAAACTTAGAATAAAGAGTGATTACATCTATCTCTAAACTGATTGGTATCTGGCGGAGGATTTAAGCTCTGTAAACAAATTTTTAGGGGAAGTTGATTTTTGGTTGAACTTTGGGCGATATTTTTATATGAAAAAGTGTTACCTGTTGCAGGTATTTTCCACAGGATGCTTTAAAATGCTTCCGGCTAAAATAGTCCGCTGCCCATCAGCCTGCCATTTTTCTGGTTCAATTCCTGCGATACAAAAGCAGTCATCCCATACCTTGAAAATGGCAGCAAATGATTCTCTCAGTTCAAAATCAAAGCCATGGTTACTTGTGGGGTTAGGAAACCCCGGAAGAATGTATAATGGTACCAGGCACAATGTATGTTTTCTCTTTTCGTCTCATGACTGTATTCGTTTTCTATTGGAAATGATACTCTCCATTCTTCTATGTGCATCATATTTATTATATAACTCACTTATTCATATTCAATAGTTTTTGTTATTTATCACTTTGTCAGAGGCGGCTTTTACAATTTATTTGCTTTTTGTCTAGTAGAATATAGAGAATTCTAATAATTTGCTATAAAGATGTTCATCTCTAGCTTGTTTCACTTGTTTTTTTTCTGTTGCCCCCTCTTCTCAAGAGGGTATTTTGTATTTTCACAATGCTTTTTACATAATATAGGACAAGCTTGTGACCATAGATATAATCTTTGACTTTCTCAAATTTTCTAATTATTTATGATAAATTCATATTTTATGTACCTTTGTTTTTCTGGAATAGTATGTATGAAGTTAGCTAAATCCATTGAACCTGTCATCTATTCATATGAAGGTGCTTAAACATTTTGGGTATATTGGGGCTTGTCGTAGGCAAACAACAAACATCTTTAAAGTCTATAAACTATCCCTGCAAAACTGTTTCTACCAATCAGTCACTATGTATGAAGTTGGTGAGAGCTATATGGCTTTCTGTAAGGCAAAATTTGGATGCTACTACATACCCATTTGGTTGGCTGCGGCAAACATGATACAATATATGGAGAAAAATCTACTCGAAGCGATCCAATTAGAATCACCATTAATATATTTCTAATCAGTTTTTGATCCTAAAGAAATCCACCAAACTTGAACTAACATAAATAGTTAATGTTTTTGCCATTTGGAATTGAATATTGCTTATGTTTGAGATACTTAATCCTTTGTCTGAAAAGCTTGGTCAACCTATGTTGGTGTGTCCCATGTTATCTCTTGTTGACAGTGGTAGGCCACATTTATAGAGATATTAAGATAAGAAAAGACCATCATAAATTGGGCGGATAGGTTAATTCAATTGCAGTCTGTTGATAGAATGGGGGTCCAAATCATACTAGATTGAAGCAGTTTTAAAATACTTAGTTCATTGCTGTAGAAATTAGGGTTTCAACTTGCAGATTGCTTTTCGAAAACAGAAGTGAAGGGCTTGTGTAAATGCTTTACCTATAGACTAAGGATGTAAGAAGGTGAAAAACTTAACATTATTCAATCGTAATTGATAGGGTTGCTCTAGTTCAAGCAGAATGTGCTTAGAATATCATCTCAATGAGCATCAATTAACACAAAACCTAGAGAAGCATGGCATAAAACTTAGAGAAATGATCTCCTTGGTATTACGGAAGGACCTTTATGTATAGACTCGAAGATGAGTAAATCTTATTTTGGAAATCCATGTATGATACACTTGAGTCTTGGCTTGCTCGTTGGGCACCTTGGAAATCCATTGTGGTCTGAGGGAAGGTTTCCTTTTGTAGGGTACAAAATGGGGAATTTAGCTACAAATGGTCCAGTGTAAAATTATGGAGGTGCCAAAGTTGAGTGTTTGAGAGAATTAGGACTTCTTTGGTTCCTTTCAATGCCGGACAAAATAGGGAGACACATTTCTATGGATTTTCTTTTAAGTTATATGGATCTGAAGAGTTATTACATTTATGTTTGGAAAAAATCCATTTAATTGGTTGGGTCAAATAATAAAGACAGCTTGGTGGTAGGTGTTTTTCATGGCATCTATCACTTGCATAGTTTGCAAGTGCAAATAATAGGCAACACTGTCATAGGGATCCCAACTCCTTAAGGCCTAATAAGATGTTTGCTTTTTTCTTAAAACTTTTTTCTGAATTCACAACTGTTGAGAAATGTTGGCAAGGATTCTGGAAAATTTATTTCTCAAATTGTATTTGTAGTGCAAGCTGCAAGGTGGTCACCACTAGCTATTAATTGGTCACATTAGCTATTGATTAGGTGATCTAATGCATGGCTTCCATCAAGGTTTTGTATGGTTATGAACACCTCTTTAGAAAAACATGCTTGATAATATTTCAGTTCTCATTGATGTTAGATTGTAACCAATTCTGTCGATGAGCAACAGGTTGTCAAACTATTACAGGAATATTTTGAAATCTAGACACCCAGATGAAAGTCCAAGCATGAAGATGGAGTGAAAGGAAGTTTGCAATGGGTGTTGAGTGGGATTGAGGTTACAGACCAACAATTAATCCACATTTTACAACAAAAAAGAAAATTTCTACGGCTACCCATTCAATGGTTCATGTAAGGTTTATTAAAATTTAGGGAGCATTGTCTGGTTTTTAGAATTGATAATGAGGAAACAGTCTACAAAGCATTCGACATCCCTAGGTTTGATTTGAAAAAAAATCATTTCTATAATGCATGGTTGCTTTCACAGGATTGCCTGCAGTGTATGAATAGGAATAGTTGAAGGTAGAACCTGGGGCCATTCTTAAGATTTGGGAAAGGTAGCTAGAAAAGAGAGTATCATGGAATGCTTGGTAAAGTGGAGAGTCTGAGACACTAGTTGGATGAAGATTCTGCCGCAGAGCTTAAAGATAGTTCTGAAATACTTGCATAAACAATGATTGGGAGAAAGTGTGCTATGGAGGAATGCATATAATAAGTAGACGAGTAGACTTTAGTGGTTCTTGCATGAGAAAAGCGTTTCTTGCCATGGATTAGTTAAATTTAGGCTGTGCCTAACTGCATAAGAGTTCGGTTTTACGTAAGTCTCATGTGCATGAGGATGACTATTTTGTTCCAAGATGTAATCTGCTTGGAGATCTTTTATGCATGCTTTAACAAACTTCAATTAGTAATAACTATTCTATTCTATTAACAACTTCTTAAACATTGGCTCTATTCATTGAAAGGGTGAGTGTCTTTGTTGAGATACTAGCCATGTGGTTTTATATATTTAAAGATATTTTTCTTACTAAAAGAAATTTGATCCACGTCTACTATTTAGATTATTGCCCCCTGCTCTCCAGTTTCTGCTTCTTAATCCCTGCAGTTCGTAATAGAGCTGAGTAAGTGCTTGCAGGTCTATTGGTTGATTCATATCTATATTATATAGTTAAGAGATAGAATTATATGCGTATCTTGCAGAAATTGGAGGATTCCTGTAATAGTCATTCTTCTTCTTACATATTAGCATTAGATGATCTTGTGTTCTTCTAGTTTCTCCAACTTGGGAAAACCAAAATTTTTACTGTCATAAATTTTAACTTTTAGTTTATTATGGAGTCTGATTTATATTACCTGGTTTTGAGTTTTTAACTACTATATTTGCATACTTGCAACACATATAGAGGTGCAGCACCTGTAAATTGTGGAGTATTTTTTAATACAGTTATCATGTGAACAAGATTTTTTTCTTATAAAATTTGCTCATTAAATAATTTTATATATGAATAATTATTATCTGACTTTGCACATTACAGCTCTCAGATTCTTTTGTAAAGTCCTTATTCATCTACAATTTGGCATTATCTTTCTTAATGCATATTAAAAGCATTAATTTTGGTTAAAGAAATGCTCATGAAACATTCATCTATCTTTAATCTTTCTGTACGTAATTAAATCACCTTTCGCTAAATTTCTGTGCTTCTAAGTTGATTTAGCAGAAAAGGAGACTGACGTTTGTTTGATCTTTGTTCTTCTTTATTCGAATGATATAATTTGTTTTAATTGGATAATTTTATCATGATTATGACATGTGAACTTTTAAATAGGTTGGGTTTGAGATGATTGACGCAATAGCACAAGCTGAAGGAATCTCGGTGAGCAGGATTGAGTGCAAAGCACTGTTTGGAAAAGGTAAAGATTGTTACTCCTGCTGCACCATCTAAAAGAGTGAAGATCATTGATGTTAGACATCTCTGCAATTCAGACTTCAATTTTTTTTGGTGGGATTGATGCCCAGGCTAGACTGAAACATCTTGGAATGCTCAGTTGACTTAGGGGTAATCACGTGTTTAGCCAAACATACACATAACTTATTTGGTATTTCAATGAATAAATTCTTATTAATAATGTTAGGATATGATTCATGTAACATATCATTTCCACTTAGCGTATGATATCTTTTCTACTTTCACTTGTGTTGTAATTATTGAACCTTTTAGTTTATCTCATTCTCGAGACATGATACATGTCATAATCAACTGTAGTCCAAATAGAATAAACAGAAGAGTGATCTACCACCTTGTGGTTGGGCACTTAAGAGGCGACTTGAAAAATAAAATAACATTCCTTAATATATACCCAAGGATAACATTATCACCTTGGAAAATAACTTTAATTATTCAAATCATATTGAACCAAACATCATTGAATCATCTCAAGATGTAAGAAATGCTTTTGGTTACAATGTGTAAGCATGTGAAGTGCTGGATACACCCCAACTAATTTAGAGGGTGATCCGTATTTTGGCAATGGTATATGAGGTATTGTGTGTGTAGGAAGTAATGATTCTCCAAGGAATTGTATTATTAGAGACTGTGGACTTTTAACATTTTGGTGGCAAAATGCCTTTTCATATACTTCTAAGAGATAAGACCTTTTATTTACCACATTAACTTGCACGTAGAAAGCAAACTATCCACAGTCATAAATTGACCATGCAAATAAAATCACCTAACAAGGGACAATGCTTCACCTTGGATGGGTAATCCTCTAATTCTTAACTCATAGCTTTCTTTTTGAAGCAATTTACTAAGAAAGACAGGATGAAAAACAAATAGTATAATTTTTACAACTGACCAAAGTAGGTCAGTGGGAGTCAAAGATACATTCAGTTACAATATGGTACTAGGAAGAATTGGAGATCATAAAAGTAACAAAGCTTTATCCTAGGTTGCATGGGTACTCGTACCCACACCCCTGGGATGCGTACCGGGTATTGGTACACGTACCCACGTACCGGGTACTCAGTGGGTACTTGGTGGAGAGCATCATAGCTAACGAACTTGATTAAAAAAAATTATTTTTGTTTCAATTTTTTGTTTGCCTATCAGCTTGTTGTTTATCAAGCTTAATTAATATGTAATCTGTTTGAAACTTTGATGCAATACTGATTAATCGTAAACTTTATCACTATTCAAGTCAGAAGTTTATCATTTCCAATATGTTATTTTTATATGATTTATGATCTTGTTCATGTTTAAAGTTTGTTTTGTCTGTTATGCATCTAAACATTTAACATATATATTATTACAAACATATTCCAAATCTGAAACTGAAAACAATACATTACATCTGCAAACATTATCACTGTTCTTGGTTTGAAAACTCAATGTCATGACTCATGTTTTCAGACTTTCTATAAAATATTAAATTAAAAAATTGATGTACCCAAGTACCCCCGTCCCCTATTTTTAAAAATGGTCGTACCCATACCCGTACCGAAAGTACCCAAGTACCCCCGTCCCCGTGCAACCTTGGCATTATCAGCTAAAACAAAGAAAATAAAGATAGGGTGAACCAAAATTAGTTAAGTCCTATACTGTAAGATCTAAGTACAATTATAAAAACCCATGTGGGAGAAGGAAGTTTTTATTGAAAGATGGAGATCATGATGCATTTGAGAATTGAGTGTCTCATGTATTTAGACTAATTATGTATCTGGTTGCATCCTTAAAGCCTTTTTCCTTATTTGTCAGCATTGTTCTTGTCAATATATCTGGGAAACGTGTGATTACAAGGGTTTAGCTATTCAAACAAATCATCCCCTAAGACCTTTACGGAGAATGTGTAGAACCCAAGATCAAATATAGCCTTTTTCCTTATTTGTCAGTATTGTTCTTGTCAATATATCTGAGAAGCGTGTGATTACAAGGGTTTAGCTATTCAAACAAATTATCCCCTAAGACCTTTATGAAGAATGTGTAGAACCCAAGATCAAATATACAAAAATAATAATAAAAAATTGCATTTCCAAATAACATACAAGGAACATAGAAAATATATATGTGAAAAACCAATTGATTATGTTATTCACCAATATAAAAGGCCTCCACCCTTTTAATTTTTACAACCACCTTTCCTAGAAGAACCTGACTAGTAACTACCCCACACATTACTAACATTAACAAGCTTACTTTTACATCAACGAATCCCTCCTTGGTCCAAATGGGAAACAGCCATCAACAACACTGAATCAAATAACAACGAAACCAAGATGATCTGGACAATGCATCAATCTGACTCAGCTTTCCACTTTGTAAACTCAGTCTGGTATTGTCTAGTATTGATCAACTAGTGTTGACACTTGTACACATCCTCTTGATGCTTGAACCTTTGCTTGCCTATAATACACTCGCCAATCCTATACATCTAGGGCCTTGTGTCATTGTCTCCCACAGTTTGAAGAGCCATTGCTTCTTGCTAATACTACTTGACACAAGCATGCTGAAAATTCACCTGTCAACATTCCTCTGACCATTTGTATTTCATGTAGCGTGAATGAGATAAAAATATGTTTCTTTTTCTCTATCCTGGCTGCCAAAACTTCTCATTGTCTTGGTTTTTAAAACTGTTTTCATTCTTCACTGTCCTACCTACCAAAACTTCTGATTGTCTTAGTTACCAAATACACAACTCCAATTACCATCGTCTTGGTGATGTGTTGCACTAGCAACTCTTAGGTGTATCCTCAACTGATGACCAGCTGCCTGGGACATGATCACATACAATTCAGCTGACCCCACATTGCGTTTACTTCTCTAGCGCAGGCAATATCAATCAGAGGTTAAACCACTCACTAACTGATAATGAATACATACTTTCCTCTTATCAGTCAAGAGGTGGAAAACAAAGTAACCTAACTCTACCAGGTCACTCCTCATAAATGCTCAATGATAACTATACCAGACTATTGCAACATGCCCAATCTGTGAGTGGGAAGCTAATTGAAGGTGTGAATATTCCTCCATCTTGTATTCTGATCCTACTAACTTTTATTCCTCAAAAGAAACATGAAAATCATCTCTATATCTTACCTTGAAAGCATATGCATGTACATTTATAAAAGCCACGAAGAAATTTAAAATTTAACTGTCAGTTCAACGTTAATGCATACCCTCTTTGTTTACAATAAAATTTCATATCTCCAAAATGAAAAAGACAATCTTTCCAAAAATACTCGAAAATGAATAAGTATGAGATTTGAACCATAGATATCCATTCAACTCTAATCTTTGACCAACTCGTCTACAACTGCACTAAAATGAATTCTCTCTCAATGAAACAAAATTTCAGAATTTTGATAACTCTAAATGGTAGCATAGAGGAATGAGAAATGAAACCAAACCTTAAAAAATATGCTAACAACAGCCCATGAATAAATGAACATTGCTGTTGTCATTTAATTTTATCATTGCTCCTTTGGGATGTGTCCTCTACCCTTTTACCCTTGTCCCCTATAAGGGACATTTTAGGGCACCTAAGAAATGTCCCCAGCCCTTTTTTGCCAAAATTTAGGAAATGATGCCAAAAATTCTGTAAGGGACGTCCAAACATCCCCCCATTTGTCCTGAGGATGTCTAGCCATCTTCTAACATATTCAGGGATAATTTTAGCTACTTTTAAAAAAAAACTTACAACCTTTCAATACTTGTTTGGTTTACAACATGCCCACTAGGATCTCTAAAAAAATATGAAAAGGGTGTTTGCCATGAAGTTCTGTGTGGTTTCGAATGTTTTAATGTGGGCTTTGTGGTAGAGGCTCTGCCCCTTGACACGAACCCAGACCCCGCTAGGGGTGCTGCTCCTCAACCCCATTGGGGGGACATTGCCCCCAAGGCCCCATCAAACTAGAACTCTAACCAAGTAATAGATCAATAATGAATCATGATCACAAAATCTGCAGAATACATATATCCCTTGTTGCAAATCTCTACATCTTCACAATCAATTACACAATCAAGAATTATGTTGTTTCATACATTGGACAACTTGTTTCCCATAAAAGGACTGCCATAGACAAAGCTGGCATGCTATAGTCATTATATTGTTGAATACGGCATAAATCACAGTTGCAGGAAATGCCATTTTCATAATGCAAAAATTTATTTGCACAAACAACTCATAGAACAATCCCATCTATGGTCAAGTTGGAATGTAACTAGTTATCGTTTTACTTAACTGTTCCTCTTTTTAAAGGAGTTTGACAACAAAACATGCTGTCTTGAAGGCTTGGGAAAACTTTAATAATAAATTCCTCACTCGAATATGCACGAGTGAGGCACGTCTTTATTAACTCATGCTCGTATATATAAAGAACATCATGATTTTTATTCAATTGCCCATGCTCACAAAGGTTCTGTAATATCAGTGATGAATGCATTATTGATGTTATCATATGAATATTTGAAATTTTCTTATATTTTAAAAATTCTCTTATTTTTAATAGCCATCCCTTGTCATCCCCTAAAAAATGGCCAAAAAGTATCCCATACTGGAAACATGTCATACCATCCCCTACCATGCCTGTACTAGAAATGTGGGGAAGCATAACTTTTTATCAATGTACCTGCCCTAGTGAACAAGACAAAACATCCATTTCATTCAAATGCCAATGTCAGTAAAGAGTGGGTGTTTTTTGTCCAGCACCTTATTAAAAAAATGTACAAGCATGCCCTTTGTGGAAATTAACCAGAATCAATAATTTACAATTCAAATTTCTGTTTCAATCTCTTCCAACATCATTCACAGCTCTATTCTGTCACATTCATAGCCAAAAAATTGTATCATACCTAATATATATTAAATATATTAAATGCTATTCCATGAATTAAAAGATGTACTTGAATAAATGGGAACTGCAACTCTTTGAAAGATACCTAATTTCTAAGAAGATCAACATTACACCCCATAAAAACAATTAAGAACCACTTCTGATACACATTCATCCACTCAACTGTCTAAGTAACAATTATGCCTTAGAATAGAAAAATAGACAACCTCTGTTTATCAGAAATCAAACTATTAGCACATTATGACTTAAAGTGATGTCCCTCATTATATGAACACCTGCTCTGATGCCACTATTGGATCTAGTATCAAATCCTTAAAAATAACATAAAAAATTTACATCTCCAAATAATATAAAGGAACAAAGAACATATATCTTATGGGAATTCAATTGATTATATATTCACCGACCTTTATGAAGTCCTTCACCCTTTAACTTCAACAACCAGTTTTTCGTGAAGAACCTAAAATATCAACTATTCAACACGGTACCAACATTAATAATCTTACTTTTGCATCATAGCATCTAACAGTAGACACATACAAAGAAGTGTTGGTGTGTACATCTGGCAGTGGTTAATGCCAAACAAATTTGGTCCGCAACAAATAGGGGCTTGGCTTAGAGAGATTAAAATTTAATTTGCAAGAGCACTCTAAGAAAAATGATAGAAATAGGTCTAGTGCACTCATAAAAATGAGTGATCTTGGGTGCAATTTAAGATAGCTAGTGGTCCAGTGGAAAATAATCTACAAATCGTATTGTGTGGAATTGAACAAGTTGAATTGAGAGATTGGGTATCTTATGTGGCTTGATATAGAGCAGTGGGAAAATAATCAACATGCAGTAGCTTAGTCAACTCAAGTGCATCCATGGAGCAGAAAAAGAAATTTCATCTTTGGCATTGCTTGTCATTTATTATTGCCAACAGGTGCCATAGAGAAATACATAGTGATACTCCCAAGCAAAAAGTATGTGTGCCCGATAACTGCGCATACAAGTATTTAATTGCTGTATCTGATGTTTTGTTTATGTCAAGGATTTTCAAAACCTTGCACTGTTGTTTGATTTATCAATGCATGAATTTCTGATAGAAGGAAATGTATTTTGTGAACAGAAGTTTGGTTGATTCAACATCTATACTGCAATCCATGATAAATTTACGCAATTTTCGATCGGCATGGTTTATGCTCCAAACTTAGCTGCTCTTCAATCTTTAATGTCACTTCCTTTAATTATTGATCTTCAAGGCACATATGGTCAATATGTCTTTATATTGTTCATTACTGGTTTACTTGATTTCTTTAGGAATGAGTCTGTGCATCTTTCCGAGTTTGGAATCTGTTCCTGATCTAATATTTTTTTGTTTTGCCTCTCTTTGTAAGTTTGTGATTGCAGGGCATATTGATGGCATACCTGTAATGTTAGCTAAACCACAGACTTTCATGAATGTCAGTGGAGAATCAGTAAGTAATGCTACTCAACCTTCAACCTTGCGACATTTCCTTACTGCACGCCTTAGCTTTTTTGTTATAGTTTATTTTGTTAGGCAATAAGAGTGATTTAGAATTGTGAATTCTCACTTGCTCTCTCACATAGATAGACATTTGTATTTTCTTGGATAAACAGAAGTGTTGCAGTTTGTATATTGATCACTTACGGATACAATCAATAAAAATGGCTCAAATAATCAATTTTAGTTTCTGAAAGATTTCAGGAGTGCTAATGGATCAATCGGTAGCTTTTATATTGCTCAACAAAAGTGATGTTTTTTGTAGGACTCAGATTTTAACAGTTAGAAGGCCATACTTATATTTATCTAGTGAGAAGCCATACTTTTCAGAAAGAATTCAATATTGAAAGGTTTTGTGAATATCTGGTAAGAGCCCAACTTTATCATAGTTCAAGTTAGCCAAGGTGAAGGGACTTTAGGAAGGCACAAATTATGTTAACAATAATAAGAAAATATATATTAAACCAGAAAGAGATTTGAAGATTGAATACAAATATATGCACCATGAAATCATGCATGCGAAAATATGTAAATAGATTTCTTGGCATTTTATGATTTGTAAAATGCATAGCCTTAGGACTTTAACTTCTTATATGGGGATAAGACTTCTGAATCTATCATATGGTTACAAGACCCTTATTCAAGATTTTTGAAAGACAGGTCATTGGGCATTCTGTTCAATGCCTAAAATTGGTCCACTTGCATGTTTGCCTCTCTATAAAGACTGAGTAGGATGCTGTCGAAGAGAGAAACTAAGGAATGGATTTCCCTAGGAATACTCTCCAATATCCAATTGGGTGTATGATCCCTCTTCAGCACCCCTCTCAAAATTTAAGAATTTCTGAATTTCCTTTGACAATTAAGTTCTTATCTTGTAGGGTCAAATAATAGATGCACTTGTAAGGCCTTCAAGCTTATGATTGCTTCTACCACATTATTGGTGCCAGGAAAAATGCTATTCAGAAATTTTCAAGAAATTTCCTGGGTTCTCAAAAGACCTGCCTAGGCTTTCCCTGGGTTTCTTTGAAGATCAACCGACTATTGGCAAGTTTTCCATTTTGCATGTTTTCTATCTGCTTTACTACTGTTGATCCCTTTAGCAGTGTGAAGTAGTGGCAATGTTAAAAGCACCCTTGGGAGCTTTTTTGAGGGCAGAAAAACAGTTGTCAGAAATAGATTGGTCCACTGTAACATTGTCCATAAATGTGGAATTAGCATGTAGATCTTTCAACGTGAAAACATCTTTGTATCCCAGTCATGATGTGTTTGAAGAGGAGTAGAAGTAGTTTCCAAATTTTGTGTGTCAATTGTTCTACCTTATGACATTTTTTCTGCTTAAAATCCTCTTGCCTTCCAATTATTATATACTTGTTTGAAATTATTCTGTTTTTGTTTTTCTTTTACACTTAAGGTTAATAATTTTAGATATTTGACTATTGTAATCTGTAAGCTGGCCTTTTCCTTCACACAATTTATTTTTCTTTCATCAATTGTTCTTATTCATAAAGTAGCAAGTTATCTATCATATGACAATGCTAGTTAATAAATCATTAATTGAAGAAGTTTACGGATAGTCATTTTAATTTGGCTCCTTTGTTTGCAATATATCTGTATGTTAAATACTATTGGAGCTTAGGATTAATATTTGTTCCTAGTCCTGTAAAGAAATTTGCTTTCTTGTTGAAGAGCATATGAAATAAGATTGTTTGTGAATGAAGGATTGTGGGCTACATAAAGGATGTTGCAAGCAGCTAGATCAGAAGTAACAGTTTGCAGCTTTTTGGTACTTAAGCAGGAATTTCAAGATGTTTTGTGATTTTATGAATGATGTCATTGGAGGCAAAAGCCTCCAATGGTATGGTTTCAGAGTTCAGACATGTGAAGCAAAGGAACTATAAGAAGATATGTGTTATTTTCATTTAGTCTAGAAAATTTCTAGTTGACAGGCATAGAATCATTGACAAATCTTTGTCAAACTCAACATCACGGTGTACAATAATCAATCAAACAAAAAATATTTGTAAATATGAGAATTATACAATTTGATGAGATGATATTTTTTTATGTTTGTATATGTTCAATAGCAGCTAAAATTAGCTAATCTGATAAAAAATCTCAGTTTTTTTGATGCAAGTTGCTGTCATGGGGCCAGCTTCCATGATATTTAAAAAGAAGGAAACCAAATAGACAGCCTCAAAAGAGGTGATTATGTGTTATATTCCAGGAACATTGACTTTTACAGGTCTGTAAAACATTAGGAACCTAAGACCTGGCTCCTATTGTATTCAAATAAAAGAAACCAAATATATAGTCTCAAAAGAGGTAATTGTGTGTTACATTCCAGGAACAATGGCTTTCACAGGTCTGTAAAACATTAAGAACCTAAGACCTGAAGCCATTTTGGATAACCTTTCAAACTGTGGTGCAGACAAGAGTTTATCATGGTGTTCAATAAAGAACTAAGAAGTTGAATGTCTCCAAGTTGTTTCTCTGCAATCCATCCCTGAATAGAGGCCTGTTTCATGGCTTCACTTCTACAGGCATCTCATTGTTTAAATACACTACAACTGGAGCCAGTAGCTGGGTGTTTGTTGAATTCCAACACGAACTGAAATGCCTTTGCCCACTATCGTGGGCTGATGAACTCATCTGCATCGTGTTTGCCTAATCTCTTCCTTCACATAGCCTGCCTAATGTTTAAAAAGATATTGAGGTGGTGTCCCTCATGGACAGCATTGAGAATATCTCACAAACTGCCATATCCATGTTTGCTAACAAATTGCTATATTCTCAAAGTTTGTAATGTCCCCTTTTGTAATTGCCCTAGTTTTTGCCCTAAATCACAAACTCCAAGTAGAACAAGAAGTAGAATAGAATTAGTAACATCATGTACCTGGCTGAGATCCCGCAACATGTTAGGAAATTATTGAAACATAATCTGCAAAATAGATCTTCCTTATTAGAGATATTGAAAGCATATAGATCTTTCCTACTATGGTCAGGAACATTAATTTAATCATAAGATATATTTAATTTATTGATGAAGTTCAACCATAGGTAGCTAGGATAAGGGGCATATTATGGTGCCTTAAATGATCCTCTACCCTAGGCCACATGGATATCATCCCTCTTGGCCATCATGTGACCCTTTGCCATCCATCTGAGGGGGTTTACCTAGTGAGGAATCCCATAGTCGTTCCCCTCTTTCATTGTCACCCTTATTATTCTCCTTATGATTAGAGTTCCTTAACTTAATGGCCAACCATGGTAAGGGTTTGGGAAAACTACAATATGGTGTCTGAAACATCCTCCCCTTCTAAGGCCAAGGGTAGAGCACTCTTTGCACCCCCTTGGCCTAATGGGACTATTTGTCACCACCATTAGGTGGCATGCTTAGAAGAGGACCTCGTAACTGTTTCCCTTTCTTGTATCCCCCTATTATCCCTAACATGATTGATAACAGTAAATATACAACTTTATTGCCTATATTCTACATATAAAAGATCTCATAATAATACAATATTCTTATACATATTATTCATAAGCAAGTAATTTTTAATAGGATCCATTATGCTGTCTATCATTAAATATTAATCATTCATTCCAAATCACTAATATAATGCACAAGGGCTGTATAAATCGATCTGGGTTCTTTATAGCAGATTAATCATTGATCAGCGTCTGACTGCTTGATAATTCGATTGTTGTTGAATGATTGATATTTGTAGGAATGATTGATTGACTAAATGAATTCTTTAATGATTGATGAGTGATGATGTAATGATTACTGGTTTGATATATTGGCGAATTGAATGAATGTTGATTTGATAGAATGGTTTGCCAATTGATTGTTTGCTTGATTTGATAATGATGATTGCTTTTGTGGATTCTTGAGTGATGATTGATAAGTTATCCTTGAATGATTGAAATGATCTCTTTTATACTTCATTGGTGAAAGGGTCACCACTTTTCAGAAGATTTGAGTCACAATCCTCCATTGCTTTCCATTGAGAACAATAAATTTATTTCCCAATTGATCTCTCTTGCCTCTCCTCCTTAAGTGAAACCTTCTTCCCTTTATATCTTCCAATGCAAGGGAGAGGTCACATCACTAATCATGTCTGCTCCTTTGCAATGGTCACAGCCTTTCACTATTACCACCCTTCGAAAGAGTCACAACCCTTCATTTCTACCCCTCGGGAGACTGATATTATCTCAAGACATATATCTCTATCTTTAATTCAATTGTGAGTTAGCCCAACCAATGATTGGAAATTCCCTTCATTTCTACCCCTCAGGAGACTGATATTATCTCAAGACATATATCTCTATCTTTAATTCAATTGTGAGTTAGACCAACCAATGATTGGAAATTTGCAAGGTTTGTGTAATGTCCCCAATGTTTAAGTGATAATTAATTAAATTGGTTTTTATCGAGTTGTCAAAAAAATAAAATATTCAAATGATGATTTAATATTAATTAATTGAAAAAAATATAATAAAATAATAAATATTATGAAATGTCACTTTATAAAGTCCTTCAAATAGGATTAATATCTGAGTCGGCCCAATATTCTAGATGCTTTTCATAGTCCTTTATAAGGAAGAGTTTTGCATTGTATTGGACATGTTTGGATGCTTTTAGAATTTGATAAATGTTTTATGATTTTTGGAGACGAAAACCTTCAGGAGTTCTGTAGAAGGGTTAGATGAAAACCTAGCTCTTCCTAAGGGGTGGATTCACAACAGAATCTACATCTGTGCAAATTTGTGAATTCTCCTTTGGAGACAAATTTGGTTATTGATTCAGGAATAAAAAATGGATGTTTCATCAGAAGAAACATTCTATGGCAAATGGTAGATTAATGTATGAAAATATATTATTGCCGGATATTCCCACATCGTAAGTTGACTGCTCTTTTCAATATGAACACTTCATTTTGTGAAGTTGTTTGGTTTAATTATTTGGTTGAAGCATTTATAAAAGGTGGGCATAATACTTGAAGGACCCTTGGCTTTCAATTATTGGAAATAATAAAATATATATCTGCTGTAGTTAGTATTGGCAATAATTACTGAAGTCTTGGTTGGTTGATATTGCGGGTTTATTAAAAGAGCCGTCTTAATTAAGTGAAGGCTGAGGATTAACACTTTTGGGACATTGAGATATTGGAGTAATATATTTATGTAGGTCCTGATCTTTAATTTAATGAGACTTTTAAAGACTGGGCATATGAAATATTAATTTATGCTATTGCAGTTGACATTCCATTGAGCCCGATATATTTTTAGAGTGGCTTTTGTAGGTTTTTTTGCCACTCTCTGGTGTGGCTCCTTGAGTTGCATCAATTCTTGAAGCTTCGGATTCTTATTAGAGCATGGGCCTTCTGACAGGTGTCAGCATACATTAGTTCCAAACGCAGATTTATCTTTGAGTTCGTGGTTGTATTGTGAAGCACACCATTCAAGGACTCCATCAAAGATCAGTGTGAGGCAGCTTCATTTCATATTCCTTGCAGAGCGTGAGAAATTTTTGAAGTTGGAGGTTTTATTATTGTATGTTCAGGTTAGCAACTTCCAATGCTACTATGCCTGGAACTATCTATTGATGACAGACATTGTATTTCTGTAACGCCCCGCCAGGGAACCCAAGAGATTAACACTAAAAGTTATGCTAAGTTATGCAACCAATTTTTTTTTTTGTTTACTAATGTTAACAAGCACATTAAATAAAGCATCACATTGCTCTACATACATCAGTTTGAATAAACACATCATTCAATTTCATTCTCAAGGGTCCCTGACGTAGTATTACGTCGTCTAACTAACACTACGCTAACAAGATCAAATGCTAAAGAACTTTTAAGTACATAAAAATTAAATACATCTCTTGAACCAATATAACATTACATCACATGATCACCTACATCCACTACACATATCGTAGGGTATGCGGTGATATTTAATACAATTACAAATATCAAAATACATCATGGATCCACGTAGGGATCATTACTAATTAAATAAAATCTCCTACAAGTACAAGATAATAACATCTGACATCTGATACATGAATCTGCAACAATTGTGGTAATCCGGTCCAAGTAACAATCAGGTGATGGAGGTTATCCACAACAGTCTCAATGGAGAAGAAACACTACCTCCCGACCATGTGGAACCCAGAGGTCCACCCCACCGTGCTAGGGAGATAACACTAGGCCCATACACATACTAAGGACCAATCCCAATCACCACCTAGAAAGATAACTCTAGATCAAGAGGGTATACGGGTTACTAGAGGCACTGACCTACGTAGGATATCTAAGGTGTGAGTAGGAAGGTGTCATCATGCAGATCCACCTTTGAGTTTAGTCCTGAAGGTTCCTCATTGAACCGACGGCACTCAAGTGATCATACGTGGCATCGATATCTCTCATGAAGACAAGTATATCGATGATCCACCCTTGAGTTTAGTCCTGAAGGTTCCTCACTGAACCGACGACACTCAAGGTATGGGCAAAGTATCACAAATTATCTTTTTAATGTTTTCCTAACTAGATCAATTTTTATAATGTTATCACTGGAATTAAGAAACTTGTAAATGGATGATCCGTCAGCCACTTGTGGGCCTCGGCGATCCATTGCAAGCCACCCCCTACATCACATCTAGATAACCTACCCTAGTTTCACAACAATACCCATCCTGGTTTGTGTCCACTTATAACATATTAAGTTCCAATAACCAAATAAACAAATAAATCATATTCCCATTTCAAAACATAAATCCACTTGGCCACTAATTCAAATTTTAATCCACCAGGAGGAAAATAATAACAGGGATCGGTTTGACCTCCCAATCAAGGTCTCACATTGACCCTAATCCAAAACAAGCCAAAGAAGATAGAATCCACATTGCACCATAAAAACAATCAACAAACAGTAGGATAATTTATATCAACCACATTCCCGACCTCTGGATTTTGCCCCCTATTAGGACTTCTAATCCCGAATGCAAATCAACTTCATCAACATAATATTTTACATGCACATATGATATACGCAGTAAGAGAACATCGTAAACAAGAAATTGACATTTCGTAAGAAATCAAATTCACAAGAATCATTTTAACAAGTAATTATTTGCTCACACTAGTTAATCACACTAAACAGAATATCCACGTCTACAATAAAATGACCATGTTGTTAACTCTAATATTGCCTACTATAGCTTGATTAATGCGAATGTTTAATTATCAAATGAAAAGATTAAATAATACTAATCTTCAAATACGCACTCGAAAAATACAATTAAAGGATAAATCAATAAGTTTACTAGTAATAATGCTATAACACCTATTGATAACTTTCAATTACCAAGGCTAAATTAAATACCAAAACAATAATGAATTAATAATAACTAGTAGATTAAAAATAATGGTTAATAAAACATTCATATTATAAGACTGTTATCCCAAGTTAAACTTATCAAAATTGTATTGCATTATTTAAAACAATCAAAATCCATGTTTAGTTTTAATTAAAACCCATCTTATTTAATTCTAAACCAAAACTCTATTAACTAATCCCTAATCACCTAGCATCATGAATCAACAAGTGGGCTACCAAAATATAATAATGTTAAGTTAATTAAACCCAAAACCCACGCCACTATATTCATTCAAACAAAAGGTTTGTTTGGGGGAATAGAAAAACAAGTCATAGGTGAGGATACATAGGGGCCCACCAAATCCTAAGTAGAGGCTCAAAGATGGCGCCCCAAAGTCCCACATGGCTTTGAAAAGAAATTTTAACATTAAATCCAAACACATATCACATGTCCTATCTCTTGGGAGGCGCTCAAATGGCCTGACACATGTTATTCAATGAAGACAAGTGGGTGAGTTTCCTTGTTTTAAGAGCCCCATCCCTAGGGCGGCCAAAGCAAGGTCAAGAGGTTTGAACAAAGTAAAATTAATCAATGAAAAACTTTAAGTTAGAAACTCACGCCACTTACTAGCCATTAAGGCCTGCTCCCAAGTACTTGTCCATGACATGGAGTAAAGGACAAGACGAGAGGTGGTGAAAAGAAAGCTTTGGGAAAATGGGTACCAAAGTTTAATGCATTTTTTTTTAACTTTTCCAAGCCCATACTAAGCCCTACGAAACATCCAAATTGCAGATGATGACATAACTCCAACAAATAAAAGAAATCATTCTTACTTTTCATGCTATTAATATTGTGCAAGGAGTGGTGCGAGCTCCAAGGTGAAGAAGTGATGGGTTGTGTAAGGTAAGTGTTGACTAGGTATTAATTGTTTTTTGTTTATAGTCCAAGGTGGCAGGAAATATAATTAAATAATGACTATGTAAGAAATTGTATGGGAATTCTTTTCCCATACAATTTCCAGAGAGCTGAAAGCTCATATTTCTTTGTAATTGAACTCTCCTTTGAAAGTTAATTTTGTTTTATTTCCTCCACTACTATGAGTATTCATTCATCAAATTTCATTTGTTTTCTTAAAATATTATGAAGTCTATGGACATTAAGTTAATGGTATATCAACAAGGTTTAGATATGGTTTGATTTCAAAACAATAGAGATATCAACATAACCAATTTGTTCATTTAATGAATAATATGACAACATTGGATCAAAATATCACTAAGTCCCATTGAGTTATGGAGTAACAAGTTCTTTTCCATTCCAAATTTGGATTCACTAGTGGTTGAGTTTGAGAGGGTTTGTAGGTTTGTGATGATAAAATTCCACATTGCAAACTAAATTCTCACTGATCTATTGCTTCACTCTTCATTTTGAGGAGATAAATCTTTTCTTTCATTTGTTGGAAAACTGAAAACTAAATTGGATCATGATAAGGGAATTCGAAACCTACCTAGTTCACAAACAGGTTGATGAAGCCAGCCTCTCAACTGCTGTCCAAATCTGCTCCCACAAGCTCAATCCCTTCTCTTTTTGCTCTCTTCTCCTTCTCCAAGCCTTCTCTTCTTTCTCTATTATCTTCTCCAAACTTTCATATCCAAAATTGATGATAAGATCTCTCTCATTCCTCTAAATTTTGCATATGCAATAGAATAATAATGACCCCTTTCTCTCTCACTTCCTTCCCATACCTATTAATTGCACTTCCTCCTACTCCTAAAGTGACATGGAAATTCATTTTATTACCTTTCTATTTTTTTTTTTTTTTATCATTTAAATTAGAATATGTTACTCTCAAAGTTTTTAAATTATACAATAAATGGTATCTATATACAAATAAATGATATATATATCTAATTATATTTTATCATACTAATAGCAATACACTTACTAATACGTATCATAACATAGTAAATATTGCTAACAGAAAACAGACATCAATCCTAGAAACCTGATACGACACAAGCAAGGAATAATCCTAGGATCAATATCATGCTCAACAGGGAAGGTGTATCGAATTCGTTCGGCCAGAACGGATTCGAATCGGGTAAGTCAAGTGAGGTTCCGTCCATTCCTATAGGACGATTAGGTTGGGCTAGGGAATTGGCCTAGGTGCTAACTCCCCTTCTCCGCCATTGAGACATAATGAGGGCACGCTCATCCTGTCAAACCAGGGAAGTCGATGCCCGATACTTGCAACCTGCATAAAAACCACTGCATGTACATGTGCATATATAAATATAATAACAGACAATGGTAGGGATGGCTGGGACGTGTGGACCCGACTCAATGGGGTAACTACGCCTCCTCCTCTACCATACATGCATGTCAACAGAAAAGAAAACATATATGATAACAAACACGATACCATACACATGCGGGTATGGGGTAAGTACCAAATATAATCATCATCTAAATTACATCAATTAATTCATGCATTTGAAACATCATATAAAATCCATCATTACTAAATTTAACCATCACATAATGTTTTGTTCCAGTTCAAACATGACAATTAACATCCAAAATATAATTGTTTAATCACACACCACAATATAAATATAACATATGATATATGTCTGATCTAATCAACTAAGATAAAACAGTATCAAACTAAACATAGTCTCAACAGTAATAAGATGCGAGGGGTATTACAATTTCCAAGCTCTGCATACAAGGTGCACACCGTTTATTTATGTTCTGTTTGTATACTGAATCAAAGCATACATTGTGGATGAGCATTAGCTTTTCAGTTTGAACATTGCAGAGTAAAGTATGTTATATTCAAGATATTTGTTACTATTGTTCTTCCATTACTGTATCTTCTAATTGGTTTGCAAAAAGCTGTGAGCTTGTTTTCTCCATGCCCTAGTTTGGAAACATTGCTATATTTCTATCAACCCTATTTAGGGACATAGCAGTGGTATCAGAGCTGCAAGTCTTGGCAGCCTGTTTGGGTTGATTGCATGCATGAAAAGGGTGGTCATAACTTGGAGAGATGGAAAGGGATACTGGCTGGTGGCGATAAACCACCATCCACAGGTGAAGAGGAGGGAAAACAAATGTTTGCAGAAATGTTAAGACAATTACAAAATACCAATCTTTATTTGAGTCAGATGGTTCATAACAGCAAATGGAAGAAATTTGGTGCATATAGAGAGAGGAAAGTAGAAAATAATGAGCATTCTACCTGCAAACCTATGGGTTCATCAAAATCTTGACCTTTTATGCCTACCTTTGTACAAGAGTATGAGCCTGCACAAGAGAAACCCATCGACAATGAGGATGCTGAGATTTTGGCTAAGTATCAAGCATTGGGGGAAGATTTTCATGCAGCAATCACTTTTAGAGACTACTTGGTGGTCAATGGACACACAAAGCCAAATAAGAAACAATGGAATCAAGGGAAGCAAAATTATTGGCTGCATAAAAGGTTGGGACATTTATCTGTACCTAGTTTTGATGGATCATCCAAGGGTACAACCAGTGCTTGGATTCAGAAATTATATACTTACCTTGCCCTAAGGCTAAATCAGATGGAGGAGAGTGAGGCCATCAAATTTGCTACCCTTCACCTTGAAGGAGTTGCACATTAATGGTGTATCATGGCCTAGTGACTCATGGGCATGGTTTGATTGTTTCTTATAATCAGTTTTGCACTTCATTGGTAGAGTGGTTTGACCACAAGGATTTAGAATTACACTCCAGAGATTTGGCTCAGTTGAGATAGGTTGGGTTTCTTGATGCATACATTTTAGAGTTTCAGAAACCCTTAGTAATGGTTTCTAATGTGACCAAGAAGAGATTGATTTATTTGTTCATAGACGGTTTGTTGGGGTCTCTTAGGAGTTGGGTCAAAGCTTTTGATCTCCCTACTTTTGCCGATGCCATCAAGAGAGCATGCCACATGGATTTTTCTACTACTAAGAGTAAGCACAACCATGAGGATACAAATGCCAAGCAAAAAACGTTATCTCAGGAGGAGTTAAGGGCTCCATCCAAACTCTGTAAGGAAGATGGTAAGAAGAAGTTGGAGTTTGTTTGTGTAACAAGAAGTTGTGTTTCCATTATCAAGAACCATGGGTGACTGGTCATAGATGTCTTGAGAAAGGTAAAATGTATTATGTCAAAGTTACATCCGACAATGAAGACACAATTGATGATACTTCAAAGAGCGGTAATGAAGAGCAAAATAATATAGCCTTAGCACATGGGGCTACTGCTTTACTTCCAGGTATTCCCAAGTATCAATCATTTAGAGTGAGAGGATTGGTGAATGGGCTGCTAGCAACATGTTTGGTGGACAGCAGTGCAAATCACAATTTTGTGAGTGATAGCTTGGTGACAAGAGAAGGATTGCCAATAGAGGACTTTTTAGGATTTTGTGTCATGATGGCTGATAAAAATATAAGGGGAGATGCAACAAGGGGGTACCATGAATGAGCATTAAGTTTGAGGATTACACAATCACCAATGATTTTTACATGATTGAAATTGTTGATTCTGATACCATATATTCAGGACTTCTAGCAAATGGAGTTGGAGTTCATGGTGGACAGAAAGAAGATTATACTCATGGCCTTGGTGGATGAAGCACCACAGGTGGCAGCAACAAGGATGATCACAACAATGAAAAGTCGTGAAGTGAATGAGGGTATAGCCTTATCAATTGATTTTTCAAGGAATCTAATATGATGCTTATACAAGAGATTTTTTAGGTATGACATTTTATGATGAGCTTTCGATCTATTAGGCATCTATGGTGGGAAGATTGGATTGTATAGAATGGACGAGTATACAAACACTCATGAGTACACAACATGTTGTTAATCAAATTTCAGTTTATAGCATGAGTATGGAGTGGTTGAATTATGATGAGACATTGTTGGAAGGAGAGTGGATAAGGAAAACCATAGGAAAACTGTTGCATGATAGAGTTGTAGGTTTCAAGAATGTTGATTGCATCGTTGTGGAGCAGTAGAGTGATATAGTGTTCTTCTTACGGTTGGTTTGGGATCCTGGGGGTGCAACAAAGAATTGCTTGAGGACAAGCAATTATTAGGGAGGGAGGATTATAATGTCCCCAATTTTTAAAGTGATAATTAATTAAATTGATTTTTATTGAGTTGTAAAAAATAAATGAAATATTCAAATGATTACTTAATATTAATTAATTTAAATAAATATTAGTCCTTCAAATATGACCAATATTTGGGCCGGCCTAATATTATAGATGCTTCTCGGAGTCCTTTATAAGGAAGAGTTTTACATTGTATTGGACATGTTTGAATGCTTTTGGAATTTGATAAATGTTTTATGATTTCTGGAGAACCTTCAGGAGTTCTATAGAAGGGTTGGACGAAAATCTAGCTCTCCTAAGGGGTGGATTTGCGACGTATTCTATATAAAGTTGTGAAGTCTCATTTGGAGACAAATTTGGTGATTGGTTCAGGAATAAAAAATGGATGCTTCATTAGAAGAAATAATCTGTGGTGAATGGTGGATTAGTGTCTGAAAAATAATATTATTGCCAGATATTCCCATATTGTAAGTTGACTGCTCTTTTCAATATAAACTCTTCATTTTGTATAGTTGTGGGGTTTTCTTATTTGGTTAAAGCTTTTATAAAAGTTGGGCGTAATACTTGTGGGACCCTTAGCTTTCAATTATCGGAAATAATAAGGTATATATATGCCATAGCTAGTATTGGCAATAATTACTGAAGTTTGGCTTGGTTGATATTGCGGGTTTATTAAAAGAGCCATCTCAATTAAGTGAAGGCTGAGGATTAACACTTTTGGGACATTGAGATATTGGAGTAATATTTTTATGTAGGGCCCAATCTCTAATTTTAATGAGACTTTTCATATGTCTGTGTATATGAAATATTTAATTATGCTACTGCCGTGGACATTCCATGGAGCCCGGTATATTTTTGGAGCAGCTTCTGCAAGTCTTTTCTGTCACTCTCTGGTGTGGCTCCTTGAGCTACATCAATTCTTCAAGCTGCAGATTCTTATTAGAGCATGGGCCTTCTGATAGGTGTTGGCATACATTTTTTCCAAACACACATTTATCTTTGAGTTTGTGTCTGTATTCTGAAGCACACCATTCAAGGACTTCATCAAAGATCAATGTGAGGCAGCGCCTCGCTTCATATTCCCTGCAGAGTGTGAGAAATTGTTGAAGCAGGAGGTTTTATTATTAATGTCTTAATGGAGCATTCATTCAATTCACCAAATCTAGAATGTTGTGTGTATTAAGAATGGAGCATTTGCACCTCATCTTTAATTGGAAAACAAGAAAATGGGTCTAGAAACAGTTATAAGTACTCACACATGGAATAACTTGCTGAAAACACATCAGGCATGAGGAATACATTAGGAAAGTATACACACCCATGTAGTAACCATGCTGAAAACAGCTCAAACATGAAGAAACCATACAAATTCACAGAAGATGCAAAGCATATCCATAAATACATATGGAGCATAGACATAAATATCCCTAAGGCATGTAGTATACACTTAAGGCATGAAGCATACACATGAAGCATGAAGTATACAAATGAATTCAGATAGGGCATGAATCATACGCATGAGGCATGAAGCATTGTAAATGCATGTAAGGCATGAAGTATACATGTTAGACATGTAAGGCATGAAGCAGTATGTATAAATACATGTCAGACATGTAAGGCATGAAGCAATACACATAAATACATGTCAGACATGTAAGGCATGAAGAAGTATACATAAATACACGTCATGAAGAAGTATACATAAATACACGTCAGACATACAAGGCATGAAGCAATACACATAAATACATGTCAGACATGTAAGGCATGAAGCAATGCACAAGGGCACCAAGCATACATGGGGAATGTTCTAATGGAGTAAACATGCTGAAGTCCATCAGTCGTGAAGCAAAAACAAGGCATACATGTGAAGAGCATGCATATAATATACATGGATTAAACATGCTCATATTAGATATCAAGTATTTAAAGCATAGTTGAAAAACTCGGACTTGGCAATAACTCGGCCGACCCAAAATTTTTGAAAAACTCGGAATCGCCAAAAACTCGGCGAAAAAATTGGCAATAAATCGACACTTTTATCGAACATTTGAAAATATATAATGTCTGAAGATTAATACATTTGTGAATATGGATTAACACAAATTTATAATTTAAATTTTATTTCATGAATATTCATTTACAATTTTACGTTATAGTGTTATTTATAAATTATAAACACTGTAATATGTATAATAATATTAAATACAACTTTATAAATTTATAGTGTTTATTAATACTGATTTATTAATAATTTAATATACCTATACTGAATTTATAATTTATGAATATATTCATAAATTATAAACACTTTATAAAATTATAAATTATTATACAGTATGAATATATATTCATTATTGATTATACAGTCTGAAATTATGAATATATAATATATTCGTACTGTATAATGAATTTATACAGTGTTTTTGTGCGATTATATCGCCATGCGTTTTCTTGCACGATATATCGTGAGTTTGGCGGTATATCGCCGCTATTTTCAACCATGATTTAAAGGCTCATACATATAGAAGTGCAATGTTAACCTACTCGATTTTATTTTAACCCTAATTAGATGGTGGTAAAAGTGGATTTGTCTTGCAAGCTAGCAGGATATCATCCCTCTTGGCCATCCATATTGTTAAGTTTTAGGATCATTGCAAATGTAATAGCACTCTCTCATTGTATGTGTTTTCCAAATGCAACAATCTCTTGCATTTATATTAAGAATGAGCCAAGAAGAGACATGTCCCTTCAAGGGGCATGTCTATTCATTATTATGTAATTAATATAATGACAATTATGATTATACACACACACACACACACACACACATATATATATATATATATATAATATCTCTTGAGTATTATATTAATTTATCTAATATTTACATAATAATAATAATAATTATTTTATCAATTTAACTATTTATTTATTATGAGAATAATTATAACCTAACTTTATATATACATATATATCAATGTATATAATAATATCATTATATATATTGATATATATATATATATATATGAATATATATAATAAATCATTTCTCATAAATCATATAGTCAATATTATTTATTTGACGGATGCTACAAACATCAACACTCCCTCTTAGCTAGGGAAGATAAAATGTAACTCACAATAAGTTCATAAATTGTGAGGGTTAGTTCCCAGGTGGATTGCCTCTATCGGTGATTCTATCCATAGTTCCCAGGTGGATTGCCTCCATCGGCGATTCGATCCACAAGCTCCTGTGTGGATTGCCTCCATCGGTGATTCTATCCACAACTCATGAGCTATGGTGTGGATTGCCTCTATTGGCGATTCGATCCACAAGCTCCTGTGTGGATTGCCTCCATCGGCGATTCTATCCACAACTCATGAGCTTCATAGTGGATTGCCTCTATCGGCGATTCTATCCACAAGCTCCTGTGTGGATTGCCTCCATCGGTGATTCTATCCACAACTCATGAGCTATGGTGTGGATTGCCTCTATCGGCGATTCTATCCACGAGTAAGATATTACCAAAGAAAAGTTATTGCAAGATCATCACCTTCCAATAACTTTAACAAATACAAGTGATAATCATTTGGAAGTCGTCACTTCTTTATGATTTACACAGGGGGCAGGCCCATTAAGAACATTCATAATTTACAAGTATAATAATCAATTTTATATCAAGTTTACCTCATAAATGTTTCACCTTCAATAGTGAACTCCCTCTCAATCAATATGATCACTTGATTGTCACAAGTTGGCCGAACCATCTACTCCCTCTGAAGCTCAAGTTTATCAACTTCTTGACCTCTTTTGAAATATTAGACTCTCTTTGCATCTAGTCTCAATCATCAATTTGTTTTCAAGCATCAAGTTATTTCTTCCTTGAATGAAATTATCTTGTGCTTTTGTCCTGAAGGTATGTCAGAGAGAGATTACAAATAGCTCACTAAACTATATTATCCCAAAGAAATATTAAAGATAAAAGCATACAATATTTTCTATCCCAATATTATAGTATGATTTAAGAACTACATAAAAAAATTAATGAACATTAATGAACATGGAATACTCATCTCATGATTAATGTAATGATCCTTTTCTTATTTGTACTATAAAAAGTGTTTGAAGCTTTTAATCAAAGAACTCTCTTTGTTCAGAAATCTGCATAGACCTGTACACATTCGGTCATAACGTTTGAACCTGACATTTTCTTTCCAATCTCTCCGGTGAGATTCTTCTAAATTAGTTTATCACCAACATATCTCAAATTTAGCAAAATCCAACGGTCCATTTGTGAGATATGGTCCTCTTACTGAGACTATAATTTTCTGAAATAGTCACACATTCACCATTAACAAACTACTCTCTTACATTTGCAACTTGGCGCCGATACCATGTTAAGTTTTAGGATCATTGCAAATGTAATAGCACTCTCTCATTGTATGTGTTTTCCAAATGCAACAATCTCTTGCATTTATATTAAGAATGAGCCAAGAAGAGACATGTCCCTTCAAGGGGCATGTCTATTCATTATTATGTAATTAATATAATGACAATTATGATTACACACACACACACACACACACACACACACACACACACACACACACACACACACATATATATATAATATCTCGAGTATTATATTAATTTATCTAATATTTACATAATAATAATAATAATTATTTTATCAATTTAACTATTTATTTATTATGAGAATAATTATAACCTAACTTTATATATACATATATATCAATGTATATAATAATATCATTATATATATTGATATATATATATATATATGAATATATATAATAAATCATTTCTCATAAATCATATAGTCAATATTATTTATCTGACGGATGCTACAAACATCAACACATATGAGGTGATGTAACTAGTGAGGAATCTCATAGCCGTTCCCCTCTTCCATTGTCACCATCATTCTCCTCCTTATGATTAGAGCTCCTTGACTTAATAATCAACCATGGTAAGGGTTTGGGAAAGCTACAATAGGGAATTTGGAATATCCTTACCTTCTAAGCTGAAGGGCGGGAACTCCTTGCATCCCCTTGGCCTCATGGGACTATCTGTCACCACCATGAGGTGGCAGCTTAGAAGAGGACCTCATAACTGTTTCCCCTCCTTGTACCCCCTATTATCCCTACCATGATTGGTTACAAAAAACATATAAAGAATTACACATTATTGCCTATATTCTACACAAAAGATCACATAATAATACTATATCCTTATATAAATTATTCACAAGCAACTATAAATAGGATCCATTGAATTGCCCCTTTTGGATTTTACCTTAATTTAGTCCTGAAACGATAAATCCAACCTGAGATGAGAATCGCAATACAATTATAAATATATTTTATAAAAAATGTAGACATTTCATTATGATATTCAACTGGAAATTCTGAAATTCTATAAAATAATTCAGAAGATGAACTTATCTTGATTTAGAGCCACGATATTCGATAAATATGTACTACTGTTTCTTATATATCTTCTGAGTCTGCAACTCTTATTAGATTGAATGCTTATCCTTGTCTTTAAGGCTTCTCACTTGATTGGATTTATTTATCCTTCTTGGATAGAGAACTTATGTAATGGACCCTTGTGTAGGGTCCTTGGCTAAAGTCCACAGCAGTATGTGAACCTCTCTAAGATGTCGAGCAATCTGTCACACCCCTTTAAATCAAGCACAGTTACTACGAGTAATCCTGTAAATCTTCTTATGATGAAGTATTGCATGACCTTAACTGTTTGTCTGTGCTTCTGTAGGGGATATGACTCCACTTGATCTTGCTCACTTCTGTGTATTTCCCCAAGCTTCAAACAATGCGAGCACCTTACAAAATAAAGGTCAATCAAGTCTGTTATTTTTTTATACTCGACAGCTATTGTCCGATGACCAAGACTCCACAAGCCAATAATAATTTGCACAGCTGGAAGCAGTAATCAGATGATCAATCCTCTGATGAACGGTTGTCTCAGACACTATTGCCGCCTTGATGAGAATTACAAAGGTTTGCGATCTTTTGTTGTTTGTAGTAATGACATAATTTGTATTCCTCTATTTGCACGATCTTCACTATGCCCATGCCATCCAAGAAGCATATGCCATCCTGTTCAATGCTGATCTCCTTATTCGATGATTTTCTTCTCTATCTGATGATTCGTAAGGCTGAGTATATAAAAGAAGATATTCTTCCATCCAACGCCAGATTGATTCCTTGTATTAAAGGAACTGGTACTGCTATTTGGAATTTATGAATAACTTCTTTGATTTGTAGTTGATTCCCTCTGTGTGTTTCTGTGATAGTTGTCTCAACTGAAACCACACCAAGCAATGGCACGAGAAGTGCAATTATGTATATCTGCAAATCAAATCTAAGAAAACCCACATTCTTGGATTCCCCACTGAATTCTTCAACCAGCAATCCTCCAATGGTTAGTAAAGGTTCAGAATGAATTCATGCGCTTAATATGATCCTCGGATGATATTTGTTTGTCTTATATTAATCTTCAGGGTCTCCAATACTATCTTAATGCAGAAATATTATTTTCTATTGTTCAAACCTTATAACATCAACGTGTAGTACATATATTGCCCAACCATTAAAGTTGACCAAAAATACTACCTTCACTCAGTGGTTCTAAGGCTCGTTTGAGTGCTTCATTTATGAAGTATATATATAAACAAATCTTCCATGCCTCTTTCATGCCCTCCAAACCTCCTCTAATATCTTCTCCTATACAAATGAGAGAGACTTATTGCCAGCAGCCACGTACTTATGTTGTCAAACAACTTGTTCGAATCCACTGTTTGGGATGACAAATATGAAATATCTTAAGGTATGTTTGTTTATATCTTAGACATATTATGGTTTCTCCCGTATAAATATTTCGCCTGACTTGTATTTATCATTATTTATCTTTTCTTTTATTTTTATATTTTAATTTTATTATTACTTATTATTTAAATATGATTTTAGAAATGGGACATTGCATCTTGGCCCATAGTTTCATTGATTACTGGGATTGTATTATGGTCTTCATACGATTATTGGATTTATGATATTTATTTATTTATTTTTTCTATTAAATATAATTTAGTAAAACAGTACATAAGATTAAGGTTTATATGTTTTCATCATAATGAGATCAAGCTATATATGAACCAGTCCAAACTATAAATGTATAAACAGCAGAATCCAACTATGCCCTAGCAACTATGCCATATAACAAAAAAACTTGCTATAACAGCATAAACAAATCTGCAACTCCATCACACTACCAAAATTGGAGTAACAGCTAGAAAGCATGGACAGATTGGAAGTTCAAAATGAAGAGTCCTGAAAGATTTAGATCCAGGAGACCCAACCCAAGGGGCCATCCATCCAAACAGCAGCCTTGTCCCAGTTAGTTGGGAGAGCTACTTCCTCAGCTACCGAAACCCCAGGCCCTGCAACTGCTAGGGGTGTCACTCTCTCTGCCACAGTCTCTGAGGTCTGTCCTCCATTTCTTTTTCTCTCCTCAAGCTCAGCCATGAAATTATTAAGTGCTGTCTCAAAGGTGGATCTTTCTCCTGTCCTTCTTGACCAAGTGTACCTGCTGAATTCTCCCATGTGAAAATTCTAATGGTGCCATCCTGTAGCAGCTTTTCAAATTTGTCTTTAGCTAGCTTAATTGTGACTGTGACCTGCAAGGCAACATTATGTGTTATGAGTCTTCTGAGAGATTCAGTAAGCTCTCTAGATCTGCTGCTAAATATATTATCATTCCTAAGTTTCCAGATTGCCCATAGCACTTCAGTGGAAAGGATAGACCAAAAGATAGTATTTTCTTTCCTGAGATTAGGAACCCAACCATTAACAACATCCCATCTACTGATATTATCATTAATAATAATGCCAAACATATTCTAGATCTCCTTTGCCAACATGCAGTCCATGAAAATGAGTTTAACTGTTTCAGGCAGTCTACAGATAGAGCAAATATTAAAATCTCCATCAGGTTTCAACATAGGGAGCTTCAGGAGTGTTGATGTTTGTAGCTTTATTCAGATAAATGAGACTATGTTTACATTGTGAGAAATAATCTATTATATACACACATTAATATATATAATAATCAATGATATTATTATTATATATATTAATCCATATATATAATTAAGGATAGTAGAGTTCTCATAATATTAATATAGTAAATCAAATTGATTAACAGCAGATTAATTAAGGAGACATGCCGATGAATAGACATGTCTCTTCACTCACGTAGAGACATATCTATTGAACTATTCATCAATGTGTCTCCTTAATATTGTTTATATATATAATCTGATTCTGATCGAACAAAAGACAAGCATATACAACAATCAATGTAAGTCTCATCAATTCGATCTGCAATCCAAACATAGAATCAAATACAATCTAATCAAATCATAACATGGTATCAGAGCAAGGTTTCTTCATTAAAGCCTAACAGCTTGAAGAAAGATCTGATTAGACTGAAAGAAAATTTGCAGTTCGAACCATTTATATACGTTTCCACAAATTATAATTATGTATGAGCAAATAGCATTCTCCAGAATTTCTTTGGACTTATCGTGATATTTATACATGGATGGCGGCAAGTGATTTTATATCTATCGGACTTAGTTATTAATCAAATCATTTATAAACGATCACATACTGTGTACGTTTGAACTGGTTCTATAACAGTGATTATTTTCTCAGAGATTGTGTTGCCAAGTAAACATTTATTAATATGAACAGAGTTCAACATTGATGATGTTATCAAGTTGTTAACGAAGTATTATCAATAAATGATCATGGTTTGTATCAAAGAAACGAGAATCGGAATCGGATCGGAATCGGCAAGGCCGAATCGAATCGTGAATCGGCCATGAATCGGAATTGAATCGGCCACGAATCGGCAAATTTAAAAAACCCTTGAAATTTAGAGATTTTAACAATTTAAAACTTATTTCATGCACCCTTTATTGAATAAAACTTAAACACACTATAACATCATCAAATAGAAGCTAATATACATAAACAAGGAACATAAATGATAAATCCATCACATACATTACACGTTAAATGTAAATTGTAGCTAAAGTAAATAGAAATCATAGGATCGTAATGAGTCAAATCATAGAATGTATGTAAGATGAAGATCCATAAGACATCAAATCATAAATGTATGTAAGATGAAGATCCATGAAACGTATGTCTATCAGTATCTGTAAGATCCATAAAACTAAATCGTTTCATAGTATGAATCTGTGATGCTTGATCATTGATCAATGCCAAATGTCAAAGTCTTCATAACTAGATCTTAGGTAGTCTTTGTTGGTGGCTGTTTTCAAGTCCCTAGGTCCGGCAAATGAGGTTTGAATGATTTTGGCCTGTTGGGAAGTCATGTCTGTCTGGGATTTGGGCGAGAGCTAAGCTAAGTTTGTCATAGAGATGGGGTCAAAACCAAGTGATTTGTGATAAAATGAGTTAAAACCCTTTGAGAATCCTTTTGCCAGCTTCAGTTTGACCTTAGAAAGCCATGATGGATTGTGGGAGGTAGCCCTACTAAAGGCTTGTTGAATCCTGAAATTTGGTTAAGTCTGGAATTTTCAAAATCTAGAATCTGCATCTTAACTCCTATGAAGCTGGAACCTATCTCAAACATCCTGAAGTATATATATTTTATAATTTATACAAATATAACTTAAAGTATAAGAAATTAAATAAATCAAACTTATACTTAAATGTTATATTTGTATAAATTTACAACAAATAGGGAAGGCAAAAAAAACATTGAAAATATTTGTGCTTTTTAAAAATTTGACTTGACTTTTTAGCTACCTGCCGATTCATGCCGATTTCCAAAGCCGATTCAGGCGATTTTTTCACATGAATCGCCAATTCGGCGATTCATCACAAAAAATCGGCGGTTCCGATTTCCGGTTCAAAAAAAATCGTTTTTGGTGAATCAAATCGTGAATCGCCCGATTTAGGCGATTCATTGGCAATTCTCGGAACACTGGTTTGTATCATTACTGTTGGCTGACCTTATACACTGAGATGTCATGGTGAATGTTTTTTCTCTTTGCCTCAAAGAGCAATCCACACACATCAGAACTATATCAGTATTTTTTATCAGCATGAAGACCTGAGCAATGACGGGAGATCAAAATAATTAATATATTAGAAAACCAAACTGTGTCTGAAATACATGACAGAGGTGTCTCAAAACAAATGATGTCTGGATGCATACAACGATACCTGTGTGATAGAATGTAAAGAAAGAATCCTGAAGAAAGTTTTGAAAAGCTGCGCTGGACAATAGTTGATGTGGCAGCAGTTGGACAATAAACAAATTAAAATGATGTGGCGGCAGTTGGAAGACAAATAAATATATATTCAAACAACAAATAAGGAGTCCTTCACCCAGCGTCTACATATAATAAGAAACTCAATATGGGCAGCAATTTCTACAATAGTTGAACCTGTAAAATCAACTATCTAATAATGAGTTGACAGTGAGAACACCTCGTCATTCTTAGACAGAGTGAAATATTAAGGGGAATTATTATGAGAGTTGATTCATGCGTGATATTTCCTATATGGGCTCACCTTACGAAAGGAAATATTTGATAAGTATTCCATGTTTTATTAATGCACATGAATTATTGAGTTTGTAATTTATGCTATAATTTTGGCTAGTAAAATCTTGTATGCTTCTATCTTTGGTATTTCCGTTCAAAATAGTTTAGTTCATGAGCTATTTGTAAGCGCTCTCTGACATACCTTCAGGACAGAAGCACAAGAAATTGTTTTCAAAGGAAGTCCAACATTTCAAAAGAGGACAAGATGTTGATACAAGAACTTGAGCTTCAGAGGGAGCAGATAGAGGATATGGTTCAATCAACTTTTGATAATCTCGGTCGTATTGATTCAGAGGGAGTAGACCATGTTGAGATGGATTCTCTAGTGATCAAGAAGCTATAATAGTTAGAGGACTAGCAATCATGAATGTCGTTTGGGCCCTGTGTAAATCATGAGGAAGTGACAACTTCCAAATGATTATCACTTGTATTTGTTAAAGTTATTGGAAGGTGACGATCTTACAATAACTTAATCTTCTATCATGATAGACATCTTATGATGGCTGAAACAGATCATGATAGATGATATCTTGCATGGTGGATTGAGTTCCTTAAACAAGCCATGATCTTCTATTGTGATAGACATCTTATGATGGCTGAAACAGATCATGATAGATGATATGAATGTTCCTATGGTAAGTGCACATTACCTATGGACATTTGTTGAGTATTTGGTGGACATCATGAGATTTGATGTTGGTAGGCCATTACTCTAAGCACTTGGTGAATATCATGCGACTTGATATTCTGCAGGCCAATGCTCTCGATATCATGAGATGATATCTTTATAAACTTCTTGAGTAATTGGTGGACATCATGAGACTTGATGTTGGTAGGCCATTATTCTGAGTACTTGGTGAATATCATGCAACTTGATATTTTGTGGCCAATGCTCCCAAATATCATGAGATGATATTTCTTATGAATCTATGAGTTATGGTGAATATCATGAGACTTGATATTCTTGGTCAGACCATATCTCTGATATCATATTGAGTTGATATCTAAAATACTTTTTTGAGTTATGGTGAATATCACGAGACTTGATATTCTTGGTCAGATCATATCTCTGATATCATATTGAGGTGATATCTAAAATACTTTTTGTTATGGTGAATATCATGTGATTTAATATTCATGCTCATACCATGATGAGGTGATATCTTCTCTCTTCCAAAATTAATGGACTTAT
This sequence comes from Chamaecyparis obtusa, assembly GCA_027943335.1. Lineage (NCBI taxonomy): Eukaryota > Viridiplantae > Streptophyta > Pinopsida > Cupressales > Cupressaceae > Chamaecyparis > Chamaecyparis obtusa. The sequence continues at coordinate 2,056,677 of BSBK01002615.1, read as the reverse complement.
TGGAATTGGCATTTTGATTTTTATCTTCCCTAGCTAAGAGGGAGTGTTGATGTTTGTAGCTTCGTTCAAATAAATGAGACTATGTTTACATTGTGAGAAATAATCTATTATATACAGACATTAATATATATAATAATCAATGATATTATTATTTCATATATTAATCCATATATATAATTAAGGATAGTAGAGTTCTCATAATATTAATATAGTAAATCAAATCGATTAATAGCAGATTAATTAAGGAGACATGCTGATGAAGAGACATGTCTCTTCACTCACGTAGAGACATGTCTATTCATCAACGTGTCTCCTCAATATTGTTTTTATATATAATCTGAATCTGATCGAACAAAAGACAAGCATATACAACAATCAATGCAAGTCTCATCAATTTGATCTGCAATCCAAACATAGAATCAAATACAATCTAATCAAATCATAACAAGGAGAAGCAATTTCCAAAGGAAGCATTTCTTCTTAGGTGAAACAGGTCTGCCCCAAAGACCACTGAGAGCATTATGCCAAGAGGAGGAATCAAACTGCTGGCTCCAGCAGCCATTATGATAGGTAAGGATTTCATCATTGTCAGCAAGGTGGGTATAAATAGATTTTGCTTTGATACAGTAAAGGGGGGGTACCATCAATCCAAATGAAATGAGAAGGATAATCTGAACTAGAAACACAAATTTTGGGAAGGGCTAAGGATGAGCAGGCCTCCCTGAGCACAGGGTATGTCCTCCATTGTGATGGAGGGATGTCAAAATTGGAGCAAAGCTTGTTCCAAGTCAGCAAGTGACCATCTTTCACAATATCTTCCAGTCTTCTGATTCCCTTGTCAGCCCAACACCTTGCTGAACACCCCTAAATTAAAGCCAACGGTTTACCCTTATGAAGGAGGTTCCAGCAAATGGACCTATCCCCCCATATTTCATTGCCATTCTTGATGATGCTGTTGTTAGCTATACTATGCCTTACTATTTCCCATGCTTTCCATATGGACTTAAATACAATGGATTCCTGAGGTTTGACTGAAAATTTCCCCGCAATTAGATCACATAGAGGAAACCCTTCCCAACTTGAGCTCTTCTTAGGTACCGATTTAGAGATGTTATTTCTAATTAGTATTTTCCATGCTTCCTCTCCATCCAGAGCTCTAAATATCCATTTTGCAGCTAGAGAGATACCTTGACTTTTAAGGTCCTTCAAACCAAGGCCTCCTTTACTTTTTGCTCTTGGTACACCATTTCCATCTTACAACATGCTTCTTCCTATTTCCTTTCCCATTTGACCAAAGAAAGGTTCTTATCTGTTTCTGAATATGATTGAATTGATAATTATGAAACAACCATGTTGAAGTATAATAAATGTTATAAGATGAGAGGATCTTTTGATAGACCTAGACTCTGCCAGCCAAGGAGAGGTACTGCCTCTTCCATTTACTTAACTTTCTATCTATCTTCTCTTTTATCCAGCAGCACATCTCCTTAAGATTTGTAGATAGAACAAAACGAATTCCTAGATATCTGACCTGGTGTTCTGGTCGCCCCACATCAGAGAGTAATTATTGAGCCAGGTTGGGGGCTGATTCTTCCATCCTAACATAATTGATTTGGGGAGAGAGATTTTGCTGCCTGAAGCTTCACAGAATATATCCATTTTCTTCATGAAAGCCTCCAAATTATCTTCTTCCAGTTCAAAGAGGATAGCCGTGTCGTCAACAAATTGTATGTTGGACAGTTCCACCCGATTTGGAAGAGTGATACCTTTAACTCTAGGAGAGAGGATGCTGTGCCTCATAAGATAGTACATTGCATCCCTATTTGATAGACCTAGAGAGATCAAACCTCCCAGATCTGCTCCCATTGATTTCAACTACAACCTTAGCATCTTTCATCAAGTGCTGACCATCTGAGCAAAATGGTTAGGAAATCCCAAACTTTCCAGCATCATAAGAATGAAGGATCATTCTATCCTGTCATACGCCTTTTCGAAATCAATCAGTAACATATAGGCCTTTTGACCAGATTGCTTGGCCCATTCCATTGCCTCCGAACATGTGAGTAAATTTTCCAAGATGTGCCGGCCTTTCATGAATCCCGTTTGGGTAGGACTAACAATCTTCGGAAGTACAACCTCCAGTCTCCTAGCCAGGATCTTGGCTAATATCTTATGAGAAACATTTAGGAGTGTGATTGGTCTCCAATTCTTTATGAGAGTTCTCCATCTTTAGGTATGAGTTCGATCAGTCTATTGTTGATCTCCTCCCCAAATTAGACCACCTCTATAGCTTCCTTGTATTTTTGCAGCAGGTCTCCAGTAGTCCAATCCACATGTTTTTTGTAAAATTCACTAGGCAGCCCATCTGGCCTAGGGGCCTTGTCATTCTTGAGGGATAAAATAGCATCCGCTATTTCCTCTCTGGTAATCTCTTTGCTGAGTTTAGCAGAGTCTTCCTTAGAAATTTTCTTAGGGATAATGTTTATAATACAATCTCTGGCTCTCTTTTTCCCCAACTCATCATCTTCAGAGGTAAAGAGATTCTTATAAAACTGCACAAAGGCTTCCATAATTTCTGTCTGATCATTAATGCTTCTATCTCTTTCCCAAATGGAATCAATTTTTTCTTTTGCTTCTTTGTTTCTGAGGAATTGAAAGAATAGTATCAAACCTTTATCTCTATGTTCTAACTGGGTAAATCTGGCCTTGGTTCTGAGACCTTGTGTTTTGATCTTTTGAAGCCTTCTCAAGGCATCCTTAGCTTGGGATAAGGCCAGCAAGGCATCGCCATTTGATGTGTCATTTGGCAAGGACTCCTCTGCCTTAACCAGCCTACTATGCAGTGTTGTCTCTACAGCCCTATAATCTCTGATTCTCTTCTTGCCCACAGTCTGAAAGAGTACCTTCCAACTTGCCACACATTGACACCATGTGTAACATTCCATCTGTTGAACTGTCTAATTATGTATACCGCATGTGCCAAATCTTCCTGAAGAAGTCTAGTGTTAAGGGCAAATGCTTCCCTTTTTTGCAAGAGAGACAGGTAGGACCAAAGAGTGATAGAGGTAAAAATAGGGTAATGATTAGACAGGGAGAAGGGGATAACTTTCACAAAGTGCCCGTCATTATATTTCTTAAACTTAAAGAATTTATTAGCATAAAATTTGTCTAATCTACTGTATATCCTCTTATTTCCCTTCTAAAAGTTGCTCTAGGTATACTAGATACCATTGAAGTCTCTTCTATTTCAAGCAAGAGGGTCACATAATTTAGCCTTATTTAACATCTTGAACCAAAAAAATCTCTCATCTCCTTTCCACTCAAATTTATTACCCCCTGAGGGGAATTCAACCATATTAAAATCCTCTCCGATAAGCCACGGGACATCTTCCAGTTGATCCATCCATCGCCACAATTCGATTCTTTCTCTATAGCAGTTGTCAGCATATACTGAACAAATGCCAAACTCCGCATCCTTATCTTTACATGTCACCCGGACCTGTCTGTTACAGGGGGAACATCCCCATCTAGAAATGTATTTCCTCCATTTATAACTGACCATAATAGCAGCTCGTACTTTACCTTTCTCATGTTTGGTGGCAAAGTAGTCAACATCTCTCCATATACATTTCATGTTGATATCTAGAGCAAACTGAACAGCTTTAACCTCCTGCAGTAGAAGGATGTCCAGATCTCCATACATCCTCAGTAGCCTTCTGACACATATTTTCTATCTGGGGATTCTAGTCACCTAACATTCCATGAAATACACTTCAAATATTAGGGGGATGTATCCATGGATGACCTGAATAACTTATAGCATTCAGGCAATTGGCTTTTAGAGTCCTTTCTTTCTTTCTTCCTCCTTGCTAGACTAGAGATAGAGCCCCTAGGCCTGCCCCTTTTCCTCTTAAACTTAAAGCTTAGTTCTGCTCCAATAGCTGTGATGCTGTCCTTAATCGCTTTGTGTTTTTTTTACACCTTATTTTTATATTTTAATATTGTTATTTATTTTTATTGTAATTATATTATTATTTATTTATCTATTTTTATATTTAATATTATTATTTATTTATTAAGTTCTCTTTCATTGTTATTATTTATTTAATAAAATCCTATAATTTAATTATTATTTATTATTAAATCCTATTTCAAAACGGGAACATCACATTCATTATGCTGTCTATCATAAAATATTAATCTTTTATACCAAATCACTAATATAATGCACGACGGCTGTATAACTTGATCTGAGTTCTTTATAGCTGATTAATCTTGGATTGGTGTTTCACTGCTTGATTATCTGATTTTTTTTGAATGATTGATATTTGTATGAATGATTGATTGACTGAATGAATTCTTTAATGATTGATGATGTAACGAGTGCTGGTTTGATATATTGGTGGATTGAATGAATGCTGATTTGATAGAGTGGTTTGATGCTTGATTTGATATATTGGTGGATTGAATGAATGTTGATTTGATAGAGTGGTTTGATGCTTGATTTGATAATTGATGATTGCTTTTGTGGATTCTTGAGTGATGATTGATAAGCCTTCCTTGAATGATTGGAGTGATCTCTTTTATACTTCATTGGTGAAAGAGTCACCACTTTCAATAAGACTTGAGTCAACACCTTCCATTGCTGCCCTTTGAGAATAATAAATTTATTTCCCAATTAATCTTTCTTGCCTCTCCTCAAATGAAACCCTTCCCTTCATATCTTCCAATGCAAGGTAGAGGTCACATCTCTTCATTATGTCTGCCCCTTTGCAATGGTTACAACCTTTCACAATTACCACCCTCCAAAAGAGTCATAACCCTTCAGCATTTCTACCCCTTGGGAGAGTCACAACCTTTCATAATTACAACCCTTTGAAAGAGTCACAACCCTTCATAACTTTGGCTCTTGAAGGAGTCACTTCCTTATCTTCTCTATTAATTCTTTCTTGATTCACCTCTTCCGTTTTCTCTTCCTTCCTCTCCCCCTTTCAAATGTAGTTCTCTTCTCCCTTTTATATCTTATGTTTGAGGGAGTCACAACTTTTCATCTCATGCCTTTTGACCATTCATTAAACTTAACTAAATTTTATTATGGTTATGTTTAATTTTACTCTTTTATATTTATAATCTAAATTGTATTTTTCGGATCCATTAGATTTCCACAATCCATATTAATGTTTGTATCAGTTTCTGGATTCGATTGTGTAGAATTTTTTCCATCAACGTTTTGGATCATACTACATGATCCATCATCAAGATGCTAGAGAGAAAAGAACATAATATGATAAGTTGCAGATCTAGCAGACAATAAAAAAAAGAGGAGTGAGGGATGAAGAGGGGACAGAGAAGACAAGTGCATGGAGATCCACAGTGACAAGACCTACCCCTGATAAAAATTAAAAATTAAAAACTAAAAGGGGGGAAAAAAACTCTCCCAATAAAATGAAAATAAAAAGAAAATGATAGAGAGCAAATATAAATTAAAATGAGAAGAATATATATATATAAACACGAGAGTAAAAGTGCAAGCACAATATATATGTCAGCAACTATGTACATATACATACATGCACAATATGTATATATATGTGTATGTATATATATGTGTATGTATATATATGCAAAAGTGTATATATATATATATATATATATATACAAATATGTACATATACATACATGTACAATATATATATATATATATATATATATATATATATATATGTATATATACACAAATATATATATGTATATATATGTATATATACACAAATATATATATGTATATATATATATATATACATATATATATATGTATATATATATACATATATATATTTGTGTATATATACATATATATACATATATATATATATACATATATATATATATACATATATATATATATATATATATATGTATATATATGTATATATACACAAATATATATATATATATATATATATATATATATATATATATATATATATATATATATATGACAAAACAAGGGGATGAAAAATACATAAGAACTTAAAAAAGACAACTAATAAATGTGTGTGTGCCCGATCGAGAAAGAGAGACTTAGAGAGCAAAGGAGTGAAAGCATGAAAACAAAAAGGAAAAAGGAAGCAAGAAGCACCACACGATGGGAAGAGGTCCGGGCCGAGGTCAGGAGGGGGGGGAACCAAAGACTGGACACAGAAGATACTGAGCGAGGAGGAAGAAGGGGGGGGAGGAGGGGAGGAGGGTGGGGGGAGAGAGGAAGGGGTGTAGGAGAAGGCAATAGAAGGGAAAATTGACCAGACTAGGAAGACGGGTTGAGACTAGGGAGGTTTCTAAGGGAAGATAACAAAGGATGCCAAGAAGTGCTTAAGCTCCAACCATCATCTTTGTTCAGATTAGAGGGGTGGTTGTTGATTTCAATGGCTTCCTTGAGCTTCCTTTTAAAAAAGTTTTCTTCCTTAAACACAATTTGAGTATCCTCCAAGAAAATGTGATGTTTAGTGGAAGAAGAGTGCTCGGCTAACGTAGACTTAAGAACACGCTCGTGCTTGATATCGGCAGCATGCTCTTTAATTCTGGTGTTAAAGGAACGACTGGTTTCACCTATGTATGGGGTACCACACGAACACAAGATCTTATAGACCCTTGACTTAGTGTGACAAGGGTGGCTTCCGATGACAGGGTCATAAAATTTATGACCCGCTCCACCTAGGTCACCCTTGTCAAGGTAAAAATGGATCAAATTTCGGGAGTCTATGATTGTAAGGATTTAAAAAATGTGCGCCAAATTGAGGTGTGAAAGAGGAATTGTGTGAAATAGGCTACATATGGCAATAAGGCCCCATGTACACAAAAGATAATGTTTGAATGAAATAATTAAAGGGCGCACACCTATAATTAAGGGCCCTCATTAATTAAAGGACTCAAATGCATGGAAGAATGAAAACACACTATAATGGGTGCCAAGTAAGCATAAATTGTACACCTTAGCAAGATGCTTACAATTTAGGACGCTATAGATGCAAATGGATGTATAATGTCGAGTGCAAAGTAGGTGGTTCCTTGGACAAGTACAAAGCTTAGTTTATAGTCAAATTGTATGCACAATGGCAAGGAGTGGATTGATAGGAAATATTAGCTTGGGCTGCTAAGTTGGTGACTTTCCTATTCAATATATCCATTGTTGCACATAAACGGGTTGTAATAGTTATTGAGACAAATATTTGCGGAGTGGGAAAAGTAAGAGTATAATGTGTTTTCAATGGTGTTATTGGAAAGTGGATGACAAGTGATGGATGCCTTATTTTTGGAATAACAGGATACAACTATGTACAAATAGGGAAACCATAACGTAAAGGCAATTTCATTTTTTGATATGATAAGGCACTCACCTTATTTATCATATTGTCATATTACATAACAATATAGCTGAATTGTGAATTCAAATGATAGCTGGCATACAAATTACTAAATTTCTGTTGTTTTCATTGTCAATATGCATATATTCTAATGTAATAGATACAATCATGGTTGGAAAACTCACCAAAGCCAAAAACTCGCCAAGGCCTAAAATTTTTTTTGGGAAAAAATCGGGAACTTAAAAAATTGCTTAAATTTAATTAGAAATGCTTTTTTTTGTTTGCAAAATTCAATGAGAAGACGCATCCAATGAGTCAAAAATGAGAACACAAAAGAAACAAGCTTAGTCTAAATATATTTAAATGCAAAATGGGTACAAAATCGCATTCTCGTGAGGAATGCTGATGTCTGGAAGCAAAATAGTAAATAATTTATGTAAAACTAAAAGTAAATACATCATTACAATTACATCTTCCTCTTCCCAGCTCCAGTAAAAACTAAGGGAGAGGTAGAACTAGATGGTCGAGTCTTAGAAGTTTGCACTGGGCATGACTGTGCCTCTTAGCTTGGTATGTCTGACTTAGTCTGTGGCTCGTCCTCCATCTTGGATGTAGCTCTGTCTCTAGCTTCTCTTGGCACTAGCAATGACTCCTCATTTGACTCAATGTCATCCAGTGTGAAACCAAATCCACCCCCTTCCTCCATAGCCTGCCTCTCCAAATCATTGATGTCATCCTCTTCAAAAAACCACCTCAAATCCGCTTCAAATCGATGGAAATCAGTTTGCAAGTGTTTGGAAGACTATTTTCCCTCTCTCAGCAAAATACAAGTAAAGAAATGAGAAATGAAATTAATTTGGGCCATTTTTTGCCTTTAAGTGCTGTTTTAAAACTGCGACCAAACTTGGCAAGCTTTTGGTGCCAGTAAAAGTCGTAAAAACTCGGCGAGTTTTTGCAACTTGGTGAGTACTCTGTCAGTAGTACATCTATGGATACAATAAAAGCCCGTAAGAAGACAACTGCAAAATGGTGTAAAGCAATATACCAACTATATCTGCTGCTATACTTCATCATTTCCAGCATCAAAGTCTGAGATTGAATCTGAACAAGAAGGCAACTGTTTCAGCATGATTGGGAAGTTGAGAGGTTTAAGTACGACACTGGACACTGGGAAAAGAAGACCCAGTTAGTGTAGACAACTCTAATTCTATAAATTTGATATTCTGCAAGAAAAATGAGAACAGTCCTTTGTGAGAACAGTTTTATTGTTAGAGCAAGGTACTGGGACTGAGAAAGTAGCAGGCAATGAGGGACATAAGACTAGGATGGAAGAACTCATTTGAATCTACAGACTGGTTTGGTAGTGCATGAATAAAGGTGATGAGGCATGATCAGCATAGCTGTGTGGAGAACAATTTGATACCGAAACACTGTGCAAAATGTCATACGAGTGTGTATGTAATGCCTCTAAATTATGAATATCCAAATGTGCCCTAGCTTGTTGCTTCCAACCTGTGCTTCTTCATAACAATCACTAGTCACCTATGTTACCCTGGCTTTTCGAAACAAGGGGTCGGGGAAACGGGTTTTTGGGATGGATTTTTTTTCCGGAGCAAAGGATGGTAGGGGACGACAATGGGGACAGCTATATAAAATAATAGGAAAAATTTAAATATATAAACTATAAAGCATGCTTATATACATTGTAGAACCTTAACATATAACGTTTGTGTTAAATAATTTAAAATGAGGGTTCACTTGAGAGTGGAAGTCAAACAAATTATCAAAATTCAAACATTAATTTTATGGGACAGCTAGGGGACGGGTTTCTGAAAGTTTCCAAGTTTCTGGGACGTCCCCGTTTCTGGCATAGTGGAAGTCAAACAAATTATCAAAATTTAAACATTAATTTTATGGGATAGCTAGGGGACAGGTTTCCAAAAGTTTCCAAGTTTCTGGGACGGGTCAAATTATGCCGGAAACACATCCCCGGGTAACATTGCTAATCGCTGCATGCCTAACACAAACCGGTCGGTGCATAACAATCATTTGATGTTTCATTATTTTATGACTATCAATTAATTCCCATACAAGTAATCGCTGATAATAAATATTGTATCTCTTTGTAACCCAACCGTTATCACTTACTATGACTCCTTATCGATTTGTCTTAAGTTGGTTAACAATCATTGTCTCCCAGTTAAGAATGATCTTCGTCAATTCAACTATCTATTCTCTTACTCAATCTACTGGAGTGATCGACTTTGGTAGATATTCTCAGCGATAATATTATTGGGTTTGATTCCTTCTTCGTCGGTTTATTAATGGATATGTTTGGTTGTATCGACATACCATTGTAGTCGATAAAGAAATATATATTCTTGTTTGGTTGGACGATGCTAATAGCTCCTAGTAGGACCTCTTTGCAAGGATGAGCATACTTGGGTGTATGCAACTTTGATTGGTTTATATTATTGATGGTTTGATATTTTAATATGGAAATATGCCCCTGATGTAATTTAAATTGCTCCCGTATTATCCAAGTTATCGAGATACTACTCCCTCACATATATCCGCCATGTCACCTCTTCACGATCTTTACTTTTATCAATCTGCTTAACATATCGTGATTAGTATTTTCAATCCTATCATCAAAGATATGAACGAAGCTTACTATCAATGCTCCATACTTGGTGGTTGATTCTCTTTAGTGATAATCATTGTCATGGATGTTTATAAATAATCGACTTTGTATGCCTTTGCAACCTTTATTGGATTGACATGATGTGAAAAGGATGGGGCATCACAATGTATTTGATAGATTTTAATGTCATCCAGGGATAGTCAAGGGATTCCATTGGCGTCGCTGAACATTTTTGAGAGTTTTGATATCATTTCCAAGATGTACTTTTCTTGACATGGGAGATCAAGGATGGCTTAGGGATGTTTTCGAGGCTCCCCTAAAATGTTATGGGGCAAGGATGCATCCCTATAATGCCGTCTAAAGGACAAAGGAAAAACTTGATGAATCAAAGTTTTTTATTTGAAACAATAACATCAAATACCACCACATTGAAGAAGGTAACAAGTCTGACATGCACAACTACATACATAATAGTATTGCATAGAACACAGCGATACAAAGATATAGGTATGAGAGAAGTCCTCACCAATGCATAAGCATGATGGTACGAATGGAACACTAATCATTGCAGAGTAAGCTTAACCACAAAGGAGCATTGAAGAATTGAATACAAATACCTTTGAATATCTGAGATCATCCTATTGAAGGTTACTCAATAGGGGGATGGGAATCATCAAGGGTCTAACTTTGTAGGCATTTTCTATGCCTCAGAAAATTGCATTTTAGGAAGCCTTCGGGGGTGGAAATTAAGGTCTAAAATTTCATCGGACTCATAGAGCAGTTGTCATAGGCAAGGCTCAAAGAGAGTAGTTCTAGATCTCTTTGAGCTCTTTCTAATGGTATAGAGAATTTCAATCTTCAATCACTAGGTAGAAGTTATGACCTTTGGAAGATGCGGTAAAAGTAAGCACTAGATTGAGTAACATTAAATTTCTTATTGGGGTTTAGGGATTGAAGTTTCACTTTAGCTTGTTTGCAAAGTAGAAGAAATTGGAAAAGAGAATCAGGGTTCAGGGATTGGAGTTTCACTTTATTTTGTTTGCAAAGTAGAAGAAATTGGAAAAGAGAAAACCCTAAGTTCGAAGTTCAAAGATGTGAGTCAGGGTTTTGAGGTTTGACGTTTCCGCTTGATCGTACCAAGCACTTACAAAAATGATAAGGAGAAAGTCCAAAGTCCGAAGTCTCATAAACTCAGAAACTCTGAAGTTTGAAGTCTGAAAGATGGTCATTTGGGAAATGGGGGTCAAGGTTTTGACTTACGCATTTTGCCAACTAGTCGAAATTGAGAATGTGAAAGCCTGATGTCCAATGTTCGAAAACTATTGACTATGCAAGCTTAAAAGTTACACTTCAGGGTTGGGGATCTAGTTTCACTTTTCAGAAAAAAGTTTGAGTGTTAAGACAAAAGTTCATCGTCCAATGCCTGACATACTTAGAGAATTGCTTGAAATGCTTATAATAATTTCTGCAATTCTGTGAAACAGGGTTTAGAAAGAATTGCTGTCAACAACAAAGAGGCTCATTTTAAGCCCAAATTGAAGCCCAAAGTTGGATGCCTAGATTGTGGGGGAAACGAAGTCATTTTTAAAAGCTTATTGAGAGCTTTTTTGAGGGAAATTAAATATTTGAATTTTTATAAGTGCCCTAATTTCCTCCAAACTCAATAAATAAATGGTGAACTGTAAGAGACATACTTGCCATAAGTGAACAATGCACTGTGAAACAAAAATCCTTAAAATAACATTTTTAAGTAGAGAATATTAATATTAATAGGTAGCATTGGTCCACAGAAGCAAATTTGTTAATTATCTTAAAAGTGATATAGATATAGAAATTTTAAGATCTTGGAGGAAAATCTGATTGGACAGGGTGATCCTGTGTTGTGATTTGCTCTTCCTAATAAATTGCTTGTGACTGGGGGGGTGGGTGAATCTTGCAATTGGAGAATAGAGATGCAGCTTGACCTATCCCAAACATTTTCGTGATCTGTTGTCACACCTGAATTTAATACTTTTGCAATACCAATGGGTGATATGATGCATGTTTATCTGGTAGCACGAAAGACTTGCGACATCTCGACACTAGACATGAATTTATCTCAAATTTGGTATTAATAAGTTGCTAGTCATTTGCATACAATTGCCTTTGTGGAAGGTTTTGGCCAAAAATAGGATTCTGAAGCAGGCATGTGGGAAGAGTCCACAAGAAAGTCTTGGCTGGAACAGTATGTTTGAATTTTTTTTCTCCTGCATATTCAACATCTCCTATCCCCAGAATGTCCCAGACATCTTATGCCCCGGGGAAACACTGAAATATAATAATAATTAGCTTTAAATCAAGCTCAAAGGTTTAGGGAGGACATTGCCGCAAAAACATGATCAAGAGTGTCATAACTGCTACAATCTGCATAAAGAATCTTTGACACAAACTTTCTGGAGTCTGGTCTTAACTACCAAACTTTGATGAAACATTAACTACCCTAAAAACTTTATGCTTGAAGTGAGCCTGAGCTTTCCAAATAGATTATCTCCTTTGCTATGGAATCTCAGGGTCCCTCATTCCCCATCACTTATTCAATAGTTGAACAAGCTGAGATGTGGGCAACAATAAATAATAGAGATCTCATGTAAAATTTATATTGAAAATTAGAATCAATGCACACAGCCCCTCATCAGACAAAACCTTTTCCTGACTCATGAGTTTTCTGTAAGATGTTTGGTTGGCAACCCATTCTTTTATTGGTATAGACCATCTATTTTTTAACTAAAGATTTTTATTACTTTTAAAAGATTGTTAGACTCAATGCCTTTTTGTGCATGCAAAACAAAATAATGAATCCATACACGTGCATGATGAATACCCTTATCTTTCATGATATTATGCTAAATTCTAATAGTTGTCATTTGTTGTACGATTCAAGGTTGGACAACTTGCTGGATACTATAAGATTCCTATCAATCAAGTACTCGTGGTAATGCCTTTTTATTCGAAATCAATGCAATTTAGTGATTTATTTCTTTCTCTCTCGTCTAGATCTTTTTATGGGATACTTTACGAAAAGTAGGCTACTTATTGGTAATAACATAAATTGCAAATTCCTAACATCCATGCCTAAAATTTTCTGTTTGTTCTCAAAGTACTAATAATGTCGCCGACTGTTTTTTGACCAGATATTTGATTGCATGGATTTGCCATTTGCCAAACTGCGACTTTTGCCGAAGGGTGGACATGGAGGCCACAATGGGTAATTGTCAGATAAATTTAATTCACATTTCATGTTTTTGATTAATGTAACAGCAGGTTTTGAAGGGGCCCTGAAACCCTTTAACAGATACCGACTTAGGATAGAACGTTATAAGCTCCCGAGACAAATCAGTCCAACCAAAGAAATGGCTGGACACTCAAACTACAAACCCAGAACACTGCTTAAGAAATGAACATTAGAAAAAGCAGTACTATAAAGATAGTGACACTACTATCCAAAGTTCCCCTTTTTATGAGAATGAAGAGTCATGTCAAACGATGAAGAGGACTTCTTAGATTGTTTCCCTTTAACAGTGATCCAACCATCTTCGACTCTTGCTGCATCATCCTGCCAGCGCAAGGAATTCAAAACAGAGGAATCATCCCCCAGCATACCTGAACAACTCCCAACAAGAGAAGCAGGAGCAACAGTTTCCACAGTAGAGATCACACCAGCAGAGCTGGCAGGAAAAGCAGCCGCAGAACCACTAGCAGAAAGCCTGGAATCCTCTAACAAAGAAAGAGGGGAAACTTGCCCAACAGAGCAATTAAGATCAGCCTCAAGAACAGTCCCAATAGCGATGGCTGGAGGCAAAACCGGATTTGAATCATTTTCATCAATAGGCTTCTGAGAACCCAAGACAAGAGCCGAGTCCTTCAAACTTTGAGAAGAACTTTTCAAAATTGTATAATGCTTGGTAGAGGCATCCTTCCACCATGTATGAGAAGATTTCTTCTTAATGAAATCAGCAGTGCAGAGAGAAGCATGGTGACCTGTTTTAAAACATTTTCTACACCTAAAGGGGATACCCTCATAATCCAGTTGTTGAGTCGAGCAACCTTTAGAAGATTCAATTTTAATTTCGGAAGGAAGGCCCTGCAAAATGTCAATATCTACCAGAATACGAGCATAGGTAGAATGGAACATATTTGAAGAATCATCATCAATAAGCAGAAACTCCCCCAAAGCCTCACCCACCTCCTCCAAGACAGCACATTGCCAGAGATGGAGAGGGAGGTTTGGGAGTCTTACCCAAATAGGAATATTATTGAAAACTTCAGAAGAAGGGTCAAAATCCGGATGCCAGGGTTTTACCATAAGCAAAAATTTATCCTCCTCCCAGCTGAAAACTTTTTCACACAAGATCTTAGTTCTATCCTTGTATCTATCAAATAATTCACATTTCATGTTACTGCAGCATATCTCTGTTATTTAAAAATTGTGTTGTTTACCTTTGCTAGAAGTGACATTTGCTTATGGTGAAAATTATTTTGTATTTGTCCTTTCCTATTTTGTAATTTGTTTGGCTAATTATTTGTCTTGATTTCTGCCATTTTCATGAATTCGCAGTTAGTCTTACAATTTTACTGAATATGATTTTACAAACACTCCCATTTCTATTTCCTTTATGAAAAGTAGGTATTGGTGTTAACCAGATTTAAAGATGTTATGCCAGAGCCTTTGTGTTTCACTTTGCACGTACTCCAAATTTGTTAGTTGGGATCATTTTCTTGTCTTCCATCTTGTTGACACTCACTGCAATTATTGTTGGGTAAGTTATATTAGGTTTCAACAGAAAGAATTGTTTGGTTTCAGGATGTTAAAATCTCAAGTGCTTCTAGAAATCCTGGATTTTAATATTCCCATGCAAATTTTATACAATTGATTGCAAGCATATGCAAAATTATTTGATGTATGGGACAAATGAATCCTAACAAGATAAAGGTTAAATGTGGGAAATAAAAACATTATGGTGGGTCAATGTCATAATTTGATGCATATGGATTTTATTTCTTAAAGCAAATGAGCTTCTAACTATCATTATTCAGAATATGGCATATTTTTTAATTTCGGCTAGCTGTATTGGAAAAGCAGGATGAAGAGTGTAATTGATCATTTCAAAGGAAACCGTGAATTTCCCCGATTAAGAATTGGTTAGCTCTGCAGTCCTCAAGTCTCTTTGCTGGAAGCACTCATCAATTTTATCCCTTGTGAAGTTTTAAATATTTTCCCACTCATTTACAGGCATAGGAAGGCCACCTGGGAAGATGGATGCTGCACAGTTTGTGCTCCGATCATTCACTAAACAAGAACGTGAAGAGGTATGCATTTTGGTGTCTATGGGCAGTGGATGATTCAACTAGAAGAAACTTTTAGTTGCCTTCATATAAAAAACATCAAGATCTATTTCATATGTATTTTAACAATTGATAGAAAGATAAGTTATTTATGTTTGATTTATCATAGGAACATTTGACTTAGGGGAATATATTTAGGGAAAATGGAAAAGATTATTAGTGATTGGTAATTAACATGCTGAATGGAGAATATTTTCAGATAACCTGCTCAAATAATGTGGTAAGAACCTTGCTTCAATGCTAAAACTTTGAACCGTCTGTTTGAGCTAATACAAATATAACTCTAAATGAGAATCTCAATGTTCTTTCATTTTGTGTATTGATGCAGATGGACTTCACTTTGCAAGAGGGATTAGAGGCTGTCAGGATTTTGGTGACTGAAGGCCTGAACAAGAGTGCTACTAAGGTTAACAGTGCACAGAAAGCTAGGATTCAAAGTAGCTGATTATGAGAGATTTAGCAGCCAGTATTGATTTATTATATGTACACGATATTGAATTTTTTCGTTCTGATTTTATTTAATAGTTGTCATGCATACTGTTCGACTTCATATTTTTTTTTAATTCATTTACTTTTAGGTATTGTTTTATGATTCCAAATAAGATTGACTCCTTTCATCAATGCACAGTCATGTGCTTGAATAATTTTGTACACAATATAGGTGATGGAGTAAGCAAGAATACCCATTTCTTGAGGTAGTAGACGTGTTGTAAAATCTAGCCACAATGGATGTTTTTAAAGAGCAGTTCTAGCTGTCCAGGAGAGAGTTGGTTTCTACCATGAGGATGGTTGTACTTTTTCTCGCGAGTGTGAAATGACTATGTAAGAGGAAAAACAAGCATAAAATAATAAGAAGCCCAATTTTTTCCAAGTTGTAATCACTAATTAAATTCAGTTGAAATTGAAGTTCCTTGTCAGTTGGACTGTAAATTGCTGCACATTTTCAAGTTAGGCGAGGAATAATATTTATTTTATGGAAATCATCTATTGAAAGCTCTTAGTTACACATATTAGAAACTATCAGACAGATTTTAATTTGGTGATGGTGCTGAGGAATAAATATGCTATCAAATTCAAGCTGTTTTGAAGTCGTGTCAAATTAAGCTTTTGATTGATGGGAAGATTAAGATTTTATATTACATAACATAATATGTACATAGAAAATTTGTCTTTTTAGTGTTAGTTTAAGGAAATGGTGCAGAAGCAATACCAATGGACGTCACCCCTAAAATTGCTATTTGTATATGGGACAAATGAAGCATATTGACGAGTAGAGCTATAAATCATGACAGGCTCGCAATAACTTTATTTTTGAAGTTGTATAAAAATATATGTGACAATGAATTATATCAAAGGTTAGAGCTACAAATCATCACGGCCCTCACAATTGCACATTTTTAGGCTGCACAAAATATGTTAAGAACATATAAAAGTAAAGACACTCTAGCCAACTAGAGTTATAAACCATGGCAATCCTCACTTTGCCACACTTATTAGGCTACTTAAAAATATGTTAAAAATAAAAAGTCAATACGAACAAGAAATGGCAACCGTTCGAGGAAAGTACAAGATAAATGGTTTACCCATTTAAGGCTCCAACTTGTGTTCTATATTGGACGGTGTGATGGTGAAATTTGTATCCTATGGCATTTTCCATATAGTATTTTTTCCTATTTGGAGGAGGAAGGTGTCCTGATATATTGACAATTGATGTGATTTATGTAAAGTTGAGTCCTTTGCCCTACAAAACATGCCTCTGAATTACACGTTTCTAAAAGATTAACACTTACCTCATCTAACATCCCATACATGTGTGCTATCAATACATTTATTACATTTATACGATTCTATAAACATTTTAACCTTTTATTATGGCCCTTTAAATATTATAGTGCAAGTTAGTAGTTACATGGATATCTTTGTAGGTTCACCCTTCCCAATTTCAAATTTGGCCAACTATTTGCATATACCCTTGTCGCCTAAGATTGAATTTCAACAAATTTGCATGATGTGTTTCTATGTCTTTGTATTAATAAAAAAATTAATCTACTTATTTTACATAAAGGAACATGGAATATCTCTTAGTGTTTTAAAGCATGTCATTTGTGTATTACACACTTAAAAGTGCTAAAATGAAACTAGATTTACATAAGCATTCTTTGGATAGTATAAATATTTGAAAAGTGCAGTTTTTGATCTTGTACATATTTTGTTGTAAGTTGACGTAGAAGAATGTGCCCCCGTCATGACATATTATTAGTCTTGCGAAGGTATTTTCAAATGTTGCCAACCATTAGATATCCAAAAAGGAAATTAGGCAATTTAAATGAAGGGAAGAACATAAGGTTGTAGATTTTAATGTACAAGTTTGCATGTAGAAGACAAATCCATGATAGTAGGCTTGTTCTTATTTTTGGATTCATTCTTACATAGAGGTTAACTTATTTTTTATTTTTATTTTTAGTTTTGAGGCTAGTATTAGACTTTACTTGCTATATTTGATCCCAAGGTAGACTCAATTGGAAATTTTGATATTAAGGTTAGTATCAAACTACTGCCTGATATTCAAGAGACCAAAGCAATAAAAAATCTTAGAACATTTATTTGGATCATTCTTTCTTTGGTATAGCTAAGTACCATTGTCTTGATTTACATTCGCACATTTTGGTTGCAAATCATCACATTTTGTTTGCAAATCATCACATTATTGGCCTAGCTTGAGCTTAATGAAACTTTTATTTTCTACATTTTTTGTGATCTTGATCAAGCTGACACAACCTTATCTTACTTTGAGGGGTTTAGTTAATAGTTTTAGATTTGATATAGTTTTGATTTTTCATGCATTTCCAACTTTTTTTTTAATGGTTTTCATTGTTATATGCCTACATCTATTAATCAGAGAATACATTATAATTTGTATGTAGTACTAGTCTTTCCATCCTATATTCTCCTATTATTATTTTATCCATTAGGGTTTTCCCTTTGGGTGATTTACATTTAGTTATATCAAATATTGACATGTTTTTATCGTTCATATATTATGACACTTCCGTCCTTGATATATGTGTGAGATTTTATGCTATGGATATATGTGTACGTTTTGCCTTTCCCATCATTGAGTTAATAAGTACTATTGTGTAAATAACTCTTTATTTACATTCACACATTATTGTTGCAAATCATCACCTTATTAGTTCCTAGTTGTCATTATATAATCTAAATTAATTTATGCTTATGTGTATGCACTTTTTGGATTTAATTATTTAATCTATCGATTATTCTATGCTTATGTATATGCATTTTATGGATTGACCTAGCTTGAGCTCAATGAAACTTTTATTTTCCTCCATTTTTGGTGATCGTGATCAAGCTTGCACAAGTTTAATTTACCTTTTGGTTTTTAGTTAATAGTTTTAGATTTGATATGATTCTGAATTTTCATGTGTTCCTAGATTTTTTATGGTTAAAGTTGTTATATGTCTATATATTTTAATCAGATTTTGAGTATACATTATGATCTTTATGTAATACTAGTCTTTCGTCCCATATTATCCCATCATTATTTTACCGACTAGGGCTTGCTCTTTGGGTGATTTACATTTGATTATATCAAATACTGACATGTTTTTTTTCATTCATATCTTATGACACTTCCAGCCTTGTTATATTTGTTAACCTTTATGCTATCGATATGTGTGTCTTCTTTAATCATGTTTTGCCTTTCCCATCCTTCATTGAGTTAATATGTGTCTATCCTATGATTCTAGGGACAGTTCATTTATTTATT